>CM018698.1:27486128-27583774 GCA_009363875.1 Mikania micrantha | reverse complement strand
TCCTATTTCTCTACATGCAGGGTCCCTAGGTTATAGTCTAGGCCAAACCGTTTAATTAAATGACCTATATTTCTCTATAACCATGGCTCTGATACCAATCTGTCACACCCCGAGCCGGCGGGATAGGATTGGTTGTCCCGTCGGGCGGAAGGTTCCCTGGGCGCGATATCGTGAGTGATAATCGTGATGATCAGATTGTTTACATTGCACATGATACAAATGAGAAATGCTAAATATAATAGAATTACAGAGTTAAATTACATCAGTATTGTTTATAATTTAACAATGTAAATCTACTATTAACATCATATATTTCTATCTTGTATTTACACAAGATATACAAATCATTTGTATAATGATGTCTTCAAAAGTAATGCAGGTCCAAAAGCTAAGCCTTCTATCTGAAGTCCTAGTACAAAAGGAATAACTCCTTAGTTGACCTGTTCGTCACCTGAGAAGTCGTGCAAAAATCAAGTCAACACATGGTTGGTGAGTTCATATAGTTTTATGATTTGAAAATGATTTGAAAACCTCTTTTGGTAAAGACCCTAACCTCATTAACTCCACATGTAATATCCACATCGGTATGCTTATATATAGGGAATCATGAAAGGGTCAGGCCCAGACGCTATCCCACCACATACTAATATGCATATGACACTGTTGTTAATGATAATTAAGCATTTTTACCCACACCTCTGTATTTGATTATGATTTTGAAACCTGATTTGCCTTTGATCCTCTTGATTTTGATCGTAGATATAGGATTTCCAAAAGTCAGTGATAATAGTAAAATGTCAAATATTTAATTAAATAATTAAATAAAACATTTAAATACAACTGAGACATGATGATTGGGTATGATTTTACTCAATCAGTTAGACTTAGTTGTTGGTGGGTGTCCAAGTTGTAACCTCTCACACGTGACCCATGTCAGGCATAACTCACAAGGAGTACACCTGAACTGACGGGATTTTAATGTTTTGCCCTTACAGCTTGACCCAAAGGTCTTCTGTACATGCGGGGACTTTAATGTTTTGCCCTTACAGCTTGACCCAAAGGTCTTCTGTACATGCGGGGACTTTAAGGATATCCTTTGTTTCTTGATCTCTTGATTCTCTAGACTTTGATATTGATTTCAATGATTGTTCACGTTGTTGCCCGTATAGCCTGACTACAAGAGTCTTCTATACCTGAAGGGACTTTATATGTGTGTTACACGTGGTCTTGATTCCATATAAAACTGACATCCACCTTGACTGGAGTATTAATGAGTTCATTAGATCATAATGATTTCATTATTTCAATGATTCACACACATTTATGATTCCTGATTTCCTGTGTCTCATGATTCTTGATTCTTTGAATTCCCATGATTTTCAATGATAGTTGATTTGATTTTGATTCTTGGGTCTCAGATCACACACTGAGTTATGATTCCCTTGAATATGATCTCTTGATTATGTTCATTTGATTTCACTTTGAATTTAGATTCTTGAATTTGAACTTGATGGACTAAGGGTTTGATTTATGGTTTAAATTTAAGGTATTACTCATAAGAGTACTTAATTTATTTGATAACTTGATCTGTTCAATAATTTCCTAGACAGGAGTCTAGGAGTATCAATAAACATATATATGTAAAACATATAATATAATAAATAAAAGCATTTAAATAAACAGTTTAATAAAACAGTTTACGCATGCTTCTCAGCCCCGCGTTTTAAACAAAAATGTTAGAAAAGGGGCAATGAACTCACCTGTGCTGCTCTGAAATGAATTACCACAAAAGATATGCGCGCTCTTTGATTGTTGCCTAGGTATCTTCAGTCCCTGAGTTGTTTTAAAAGAATTCGAATACGATAAGTATACACGGTAGTTGTCGTATCTAGGGTTTGGTCTCGGTGTGCAACTAAGTGTCCTAGATTGCTAATGTGTTTCTATGACTTTATCTAACTTAGTCTAACTTATTACCCCATAATAAACCCATGTCCCCATATTATTAACTACTAAACCCTAGATAATTAGGGTTTATTTTAATTACTCACAAGTCTTTTATTTAACGCATTTTTAAGTTGATTTATTTTTTAAGTTAAACTTTTATTTAGAAATCATTTAATTATTTTAATAAGGTTTACAATTTAATTTCTTTTATGAAAGACATAATTAGTTTAAGAAAAGTGTAATTACACATGATGGGCTTATATTTAACCCCTTGGGCCACCCTTGGCCCATTATCTAGACTTTGTGTGTTCAACGATACTTGATCAATATGTTGATTTACTAAGCCTTGATAGTTTAAATAAACCATCTATGTAATCACATGTCTTTATTGATTTCCTAGGGTTCAAGGGTTAATGATTAACTTAACCCTCGAGATTCTCAATAGTAGTTTTGATCCACATGATCTAATAATAAATTCCCAAGTGTGTTAAGCTACTCTAACAGATTTTTAATCACCCATAACATTTATACAACCCATGCTTTGTCTTAATGGATCCTATGTTGAGTGTATATGAAGAAAACCCTAATATTAATATCTTACACACACATACACCCAAGCATGAAACTCATAAATCCCATGCACTCACATGGTTTCCCATGCATACACACCCATTCCATGTATGTTACTAATGGGCCGATCAAGTACCCTCCTGGAACGACGGACTGAACTAAGTTAGATCGAATGGGTGTGGGTTCGGCCGAATGAATACTCACGAGTGAGAGCCAAACCGAATGAGCAAGATCCGAAGGGCTTGATTCGGGTGAAGGGTTTGGCTCGAATGAACATTGACCGAATGCGAGAGCTCTAGAGGATGACTGACCAATCGAATGGGGCGTCGTGCCAAGGGTATTCTGGGCCGACTAAAACTGCATTGGGCCGACAGAATGTCTGGGCCGACTGAGGCTAGTCCGGCGAATGGAGGTCCAGCGAATGGAAGTCCGGCGAATGGGCTTGTCCGAATGTGGGTTGCCGATCGAATGAGGATAGGGTCGAATGGCTGTGGCCGATCGAATGAGCTGCTTCGTGGCTTTCCCATTCGGCGAATGGGGGTGGCCATTCGGCCGAGTGAGCTTGTTGCTGTCATTCGGCGGCCTGAGTGTCTCTCATTCGGCTATGCCGACTTCTCTCATACGTGGTCACAGATTATCGAACTAACAACCGAGTTTTAAGGTGAGGCTTGTCCCTACTTCGTTCTAAGGTGTTGTAGTGTGTTTCCTATGGTTCGAAATGGGTTAAACCCGGTTGATATGGGGCCGATCAAAAAGGGTTCCAAAACCCTAAAATTCGAACTAAAAACACGAATTTTACCTCGTTTTGGCTGGACAAAAGTTCAGATCCTTTGTACTTTCAGGTTCTACGAAGCGTGATGGTCGTTTAGACACCAAGAACTCAAGATTTCATGAAGAAACGAGTGAGATCTAGATGAGAGAAGTTGGAACTTTCTAGAGAGAGAAAGTTCCGGGTTTTTGATTTTAGAGAGAGAGAGTGAAGTGGGTCAATGAGGAAGAAGACTCATTCCGGGTATTTATACTCCGGGTGAGTTCGGGTTCGTTTCCGTTGCTCGGTTTCGCGTAAAATGTCGGTTCCGTTTCGTTCTCGTAACGAAACATCTCGGTTTTAAAATAGAAGTTAGAATTTATTTTAGGTTGTGATTCCTAATAAATTAACTAAATATCTTTTATTAAATTAAATCACAAAAATTTATTAAACGTTTAAATCGAATCGCGCGGTCATCGCGCGTATTTGTTCGAATCGTCACCCGATCAAACACGACGATAACTACACTTTTCAATATTGTTTTCTAATTATCGGACATCATTCAGAATGTCAAACTTCCAGATTTATTCGTACAGATCGTCACCAATACGAATACTCTGTCGGTTTAGCATTCACGTAACGACATCCGTGTTGTTTTGTTCTGTAAATCCTCGCATACGTTTATACATAAATAAATCCTAACACATAATCATATGATGGTTTTGTGATGCCAGATAATTATCTGACTGATGAACCATGTTTCTGAGTTTTGTTTCTGAAATGATTCTGAAATCGCGTTATGATAGCATAAAATGATAATGATATATGAATGATAACTGTAATGTACCTGATTCACTGTTCACATTACTGTTCAGATCACTGTTCCGGTAACGTTTCCGGCACTGATGTTACACCATAAGTGTGAATGGATGCAATCTACATGAGTCCACAACCATACCTATCGACTTCTTGTATTCCCTTTCTAGCTAATGTCTTATCATGAAACATTAGTTCTTGGTGGGAATATACCATTCATTTAACAATGTACTTATGGTTGGATCGACCGAACCATGAATGGAGGTTTGTCAGACCCTGTTAGTACTAGTTTATATTAATCCATCGGCTGGAAACTCTGAGTTAAAGGGTTGTGTAGGATACCGAGGGTTTAACGTGATAATTCTTGTCCCATGCAACATATTTTGAGAAGTATGTGCATGCATCTTGTAAAATAATTCTTGTATCATAGTAAAAATCAAGCATTGTAGCATCTAATTCCCCAAAATATGTAAAATGAAAAAGGGGCTACGAATACTCGCAGTTTGTATAACAATGGAACTCATGTCCATGTGGTGTGATAACCGAAGTCAAAGTAAACATAGTCAGCACATCAGTGCTTGTTAGCTATGTATGTTTGATATAGTTTAGCATTTCCCAATGTGTTCCTGTTTGTAAATCAAATGTATATCAATAATCAATAACAACATTCTTGTTTCATGTGCCTACTTGACACCACAGTCGCATGTGCTCTAACGCATCCTCACATATGTTAAATTTGATTAACCGAAGACTTTTTGTTTACGTATGTTACTTTCGATTAATACTGTCTATCCTTTAATACACAATTATTTAGTTGATCGGATGTGTTAATAGTTTGATATGCTTAAAAATGCATATATAATATTATTATTAAACTTGATAATTATTTTTATTATATATAACTTCGTTGAATGATTATTTTATCTTTAAAATAATGATATTAAAATGTCCTGACTCATGTATTTATTGATTTCATCGCATTTCTATTTATTAGAAATTTAATACCTTATACATCGAACTCAAATCGTTAGGTTATTACACTTATTCATCTCAATTGCCTTGTTATCCATTTACATTCGATTGATTATCCTACTATTATCCATAATTTCACATATTTACCGAATGCTAATTATTAACACTTTATAAAATTATTAGTGGTTTTTGGTTGGCTTAGACACGTGAATCAAAAATAATAACACACGATTCGGGTTAGATACGATGAGTATGATAAAGAATTAGTGTGCGAGTGTACCTTCAGAGCCGATTCGCATGCACGAACTTGTTTGAGAACCGTAAGCCCGGTTTAAAATCCGAATACATCTATGGTGACATTTTCATGTCACACTTGTTTCTGAGCATACTAATCGTGTTGTTGACTAAGTTTGACCAGATTGACCTTTGACAAGTTTGATCAGGGTTTGACTTTTAGTAGAATGGCATTCGGGAGTATCGAGAATTACTCGATCCCCCTTAAATCTGTCAAATCCAAATCATTCACGGTCCATCACCATCAAATTGGTCATAACAACAACATAATCCTCCAATATAACCCGTGCATACTTATCTGTGCAAAAAGAGCAAGATTGAAAACACGATTACTCCACAAAAGTAGCAGATCGGAAAGAAATTAAAACGTGGATGATGGATTCTCACCTTAAATCTAATAGACATGGTTGAGAGCACACTCAGATCCAGACACGTAACTTCATCTGTTTCCATTAGAGTCACAAAAGTTAGGTCGGTGTCGATCACCAAACCACTAGCACCACCACTGGTTAAACATAATCCACCAGACCACCACCCCTAAGGGGGTTTCACAAATAAATCCTAAAAAATCCGTATTTCAAATCAAAATTTACCACCCAACTCACGGTTTACGGTGCAAACAATAGTGACTTAAGCTCCTAAAACGAAATATTTGAGATTTTCATACCAGAACAAGGTGGCAAATGATCGGAGGGTTGTAACCGGTGTTGGTGTCTTATGTTGCTGCTAGGAGTCTCCACCACCGGAGTATGACCAGGCATTAAACAACCTGTAACTATAGGCGGTTGTGGGTTTCACAAGCGAAAAGGAGGTTGCCTCCTCGTTTTCAGATGGGAACTCCACTGTTTTTGATCCCCAGATTGGTGCCTATGAGAGAACGAGGGGTGATCAGGGGGGATGTCTCGCCGGGGAAGGAGTGCGCCATAAAAGAGGAACAACGGCTCCTTCTTTGTTTTCTTTACTCAGTTTCATGACCAAAACAAACACTAGTGTGTATTGTAAACTGCACGTTGGGGGTCAAGGGTCTGTTGAGGAAGGGCTGTGAAGAGATCAAGTAAAAAGCTTTCACTAACCCGAAAGCTCGACGGAGCAATTGGTCGTGAGAGTTCACCAATGACGGGTGTGCCTGAGTGGGAGTCGCAGGAGTTGGCTGGAGATGGAAGCACTCTTTTCTTCATGTCTCACATACACACCCACATACTTGAGTGTGTTTTGCGATTGCTGGAACAATGAAGCAGTGCTGGAGGTTGTGAGGGAGATGGAAGTGAAGGGCTTTCAGATCGTGAGGCTCGCCGGAAGTGGGGTGGGGTTCTGTTGGGTTGAACAGAGAGCTGGGTTACGACCCTCGTTGACTGTAGCTGGGCTGGTCTCTGTCCAGAGGTGGTCATGATTTAGAGTGCGACGACCGAGTGACGGCAAGAATCGTGTGCAAGCCTTATCGGGTAACCGCCATTTCAGGTTAGGGGTGTAGATAAGGGAGTTGGGTTCTATTGTGATGAGGGGTCACTTGATTGAAGATCCAGCAGATTGGTTAATAGTCTTCCTTGTTGTTTATCATGGCCGTGGCAAAGGGTAGCAAGGGTGGTGCATGGTGGTATAGCTCTTGTATGAACTCAAGGGGGTATTTATAGGCGTTGAGGTGGCTGTAACAATAAGGGAATGGGGTGGTTGAGGAAGAAACAAACTGGTTGAAATTCAATGGAAAATTATTGAGTAGTTGGATTTCCTAAAGATTACACACACAATTATGGTGTTGTACTTTAATTGAAGGGTGTAGGCTTGAGCATGAAGGGTCCAATCAAATGTATAAGGGTTCATAGGAGGATCCTTGACATGACTACATTAGTTGTAGTATGCTTTGGAAATGAAGTGGGTGAAATCATAGTACAAGGTAAGGTGACTAATTTGTGGTGATTTCTTGATCTTGGAATGGGTGGAGCCATCAAGAATTTTTGAGTAGAAAGAAAATGATGTTTAGAATTTAATTATCACATTGAGTGAGTATCCGATCACTGAACATTAATCGGTTCTTTTTTTGCTTTCTTTCGTAAGCATCAATAATTAAAAATCAACTCATTAAGAAATGTTTGTAGCTTTACATGGTTTAACTTTATATATTGGGCCCCAGTTTGGGCCTCAGTTCTTAGTAGGCCTCATTGGGTTTAACTGGGCCTAGCCCATATGGTTCGGTTAGAAACGAATCGTATACTGAAATTTGTCAGGTGTTATAGTCTCCTTTCCTTTAAGAAATTTCTTCCTCGAAATTAGATATCACTTATTTGGAAGGAGTTTGAAACTTGTATAGTGACTTGATTCACTTATATATACCATCTTCAAAAAAAATACAACTTATAAACTATGCTCGTGAGCATGTGAATTGTTTATTATCAAAGCACTCCTTCTGGTTTCATGTCTGAACTATTGTTGGTCTACTTTAAGGCTTCCATTATCTTAATCAACAACTGGTACATGTGAAAATATTATTACAATTAGTAAGTTGTTCCTCTTAAAGAGGAAATCGATAAGCAGTTTGGTTGTCTTTATTAATTAAACTAGTAAGATTTGAATAGTTGACTAGGTTATTTTCGCTAAACAGGTTTAAAAGAGATATTGCTAGTTCTCATGAGAGTGTATGTCGTCATTATGCAATTCTCTTGACAGCAACTTGATGCTTCGGATCATCCATGTCAATATTTAAAGGTCACACAATCTAGCTCCCTATAGTTTAGGAACTACAACCTTCTTCCAACTCTTATAAAGGGTTAGTATTGAACAACAAAATATTCCTTACCCAACTCATGTTTGTTAGAAATATCCATGAGTTCATTCGGCTAATCTCTTTGATCACTTATTTGAGACAAAGGATCCTTACAAGTTAAGTACATTATTAAGCACTTTTACTTTGTCTACCTTTTAAGAAACTAGGGACCATGTAAAATCATGTTATTCTCTTATCGCTCGGTTAATATACTTGACCGTCATCCTTACGTGTAATGTTTATGTTTAAATAGGGAGGGTATTAGGCTTCTTTTCCAAAAGCACAAATCAAGTTAAGAAATGCTCGACTTGTTTAATTGTGTATGGGCCAAAAAAAGTTAAGTCAATTAAATGGCTAATTGACTAGCATGTTTTCGTTTTCTAAATTACTGCAAACCTTTCTGACAGTTCCATTATTTCAGTTAACTGTGTTCCTAAAATCCATCATCTCGCTTAAAAATCAATCGATTATGGGGAGAGATATGTCATACTTAGGTTTTATATACATTTGAGGGGATCATCATTTGATGAGAATACAACTAATAGGTAGACAACTCCTAATCAACCCAATTTCCTCAAACTGAAATAGGCTGACCCTTCTTTGTAATATGTTCATCGTGCGAACTAGAGTTCGGGTACTCATGGCAATTTTCGATCTTAAATCAATTTCTCTTCCTATTGGTTCTCTTGACATAATCGGAAATAAGTTATTGTGAATTAACACAAGGTCTCTCGTGAATTTCCATCAATAGCTCATGCAATTATCTAAGGATTTTAAATCCTTTATATATGTCTCAATTTCTTCGTTACAATAATTCGTGAATTCATCAACACCCATTACATGGTTGTATGAGTTGAAAATATATTAGCTTCTTTTAAGTTTTCCCATTAATGAGACTTTGGTAATACTCTCTTTCTTTGGGATTGTGAGAACTGTACTCCAATCAAAATTTGTTCTTTGACTTGTGATTTTTAACCACTAATTCAGGATTTATCAGTCAACTTTATGGGTAGGATAGTCATAAGAAGTTCAAAGTGTGTTTATGAACATCGTTGTCACACACCTTTAACTTTGAAAGTATGCGTATAACATATTGAATGTGGAGGGCACCCATTATGAGAGGTTTCTATTTTCCATCATGAAAATAGTAAGTTTGTCTCCACATAGTACTTGCCTTGTAGTCCATGTCCTAGTTTCACACAACTGGGAACAAATGACATGAATGTAACATTTTTCAAAGTTGTCTCTAAAAGGTATGTTGATTAGGATGACTTAATTTAGTTGATGTAGCCATCTAAACATACACGATCAATGTTTGAGTTAACTATTTGTAAATCATCATGTTATGATGGATGAACAACATCTTAATCATATAGGTTTCACTAATTTATATTTTTCAACGACAACTCTTGTCCCAACACTGAGAAAAAGAATAACAAAACAATAATGTTAGCTATAATATGAAATGGATGGAACATTAGGATAGAAGTGTCATCCTTGATTGTATTATAGTTTGACAATCACATCATTTTTTATTTTGAGGTCATGTACTGTAACATCAGTGCCGGAAACGTCACCGGAACAGTGATCAACACAGTAACATTAACAGTAAATTAGGTACAGATTTCAGTGTTATTCATATATCATTTTCATTTCATATTATCATAAAACTATTTCAGAATCATTTCAGAAACGCGGCTCAGAACCATGGTTCAACAGTCAGATATTTATCTGATGATACAGAACCATCATGTGATTGTTACTTAGGATTCTATTATGTGTAAACGTATGTGAGGCTTAACAGAACAAAACAACAACGGATGTCGTTTCGTGAATGCTAAATCGACGGATTATTCGTATAGGTGACGATCTGTACGAATACATCTGAAAGTTTAACGTTCTGAATGATGTCCAATAATTAGAAAACCAAATTGAAAAGTGTAGTTATCGTCGTATTTGTATGGGTGACGATTCGAACGAATACGCGTGACGACTGTACGATTCGATTTAAACAGTAAACTAAATATTGCTGAAAATTTAAAATAAACGGAAGATATTTAGTTAATTTACTAGGAATTACCACCTAAAATAAATTTACACACTTTAGTTTTAGGACCGAGACGTTTGTTTCAGATATGAAACGAAACCGACGTTTTTACGCGAAACCGAGCTAGACCGAACGAGACCGAACCTAACCGGGCATTAATACCCATTTAATCTTCCACCTACCATCTTCAACCTCTCTCTCCCGTCACTTTCTCTCTCTACTTTCTCTCTCTAGATTCAAAACCCTAAGTTCTTCATTTCTCCACAAAATCGAGCATTCTGGTGTCAAAACGACCACGCGACTCGTAGATCAGAGAAGTACAACTGATCGGAGCTTTGAACCATCTTATTTCAGGTAGATTCGAAGTTTCTTTTCGGTTTTTAGGGTTTTCAAAACCCTTAGGTTTGAACCCCCTTGAAGCCGGTTCTAATCCACTTTGACCCTTAGGATTTGCACAAAACCTTGAAAGTGTTGTAGGAACATGTGGGAAACCATGGTCTAGTCTTAAAACCTGAATTTAAGGGGCTGCCAGTGATGGATTTCGACCGGCCGAATGGCCTATGCTAGATAGGCCGAATGGCCATAGGAGCGCATGAGCTAGCCTACATTCGGCCGAATGTTCCCCGACCGAAGGAGCTTCTATTCTGTCTGCCCAGTTCCATTCTGTTGGCCCAGCTTCTATTCTGTCGGCCCAGTCCCATTCTGTCGGCCCAGAAACTCATTCGGTCCAAAGTCAATCGCCCCATCCTTATTCGGCCTAAACCATCTTCGGTAGGACACTTCTACACTAGGCCCAACCCTCATACGGCCCAGCAATTAATCGGCCATGTTGATTCGGATTAGGTTGCCCGTTTAGGAAAGGGTACAAGATCAAGGGTATGACCTAACATGCATGCATGCATGGGTTGGGTTACGTATTGCATGCATGGGGTTTGATTGTGTGTGTGCATGGGAGGATATTTGGGTTCCTTACATAGAACCAACCTTGGGTGAATCATTTGATCAAACCTAGAGGCTAACAAGAAAAGGACAATGGGGTTTAATCTAGAAGTTACATTTGGTCAAAGATACATGAAATTCTATAAAGAAATCATGGATTAGGGTTTCTAAGGCAAATGGTTTTCTTAAATCATAATAACAACAAAATATGGAGTGTTAACATCATTTGAGATTAACACACTTGGGAATACATGGAGGATCAAAGATCATAGTCTAAGGTTAAAGTGTTGATCTCACAATTAACACTTAACCCTTAGAAATTACAAGGAAACATACAACTACATTAGCTCGTTCCTTTGAACTACCTAGGATGGGCTCCATCTAGTTTATTATTTCATGACATTACAAACTATACATAGTCTGTAAAACCCGATAAAGTCCACAATGCTGTCAGACCGAGTAGGACGTTTCTGAAATCTGAAAGTGTTACTAAGAGGAGATCAAACAAACATGATATTTATGACTGCTGATGGTAGCTCAGTGAAAAGAGATGCAAATGAAACGACTTGTGAAGTCATTGGATTACAGGTTGGAAAGATTGAAGGAGTCAATAAAACCGTATGTTAAGAAGTGATTATACGGAGTGAAGAATAAACATACGATAGAACACAAGAACAATGAAATCATGAAATCTATCCATCCAGTTTGTTAAAGAAAGAAGCGAGAACTGGATGGAGTTTGTCAAAGAAAGAAGCGAGAACTGGATGGAGTTTATTGGATGGCAGCTCATTCACCTCTTCAATCATGAAATCTCTCAAGTAGTCATGGAATTCTAAGGATCAAAATCAACGGAATCAAGAGAATCATATCCGTGTGTGAATCAAAGAACTAATGAAATCATTAATGCCCAAGTTAAGGTGGATGTTAGTTGTATGGAGATCGAGACCACATGTAACACACGGAAAGTCCCGTCATAAATAGTAGATTCTTGTAGTCAAGCTATATGGGCATAAATCAAATGATCAAACGAAATCAAGAGAACAAAGTCGATCAAAATCAAAGGATATCCTAAAGTCCTGACATGCACAGTAGGCCTGAGGGTCAAGCTGATATGGGCACATCACGAATGTCCCGACGCATACAGGTAGACTCATTCGGGTCATGCCTGATATGGGCCACGTGTGAGACGGTACAACTTGGACACCACCAACAACTAAGTCTAATTGATTGAGTCAAATAAGGCCCAATCATCATGTCTTAGTTGTAACTAAATGATTAATTATGTATTTAATTAAGCATTTAATATTATGTTTCTACACGTGCTTTGAGTAATCATGAATACGTGATGAACTCAAGAAATCAGAGGTATTTCAATTTGTGGAAATCAGAAGCTAATATGAAGAAGGATGGAATGAAATGCTTAATTATCATTAACAACAATATGCTAAGCAGTCCTGTATGTGGTGGGACGGAGGCTGGGGCTTGTCCCCTACATATGCCCTATATATAAGCATACTTGATTGGTTAGCATAGGTGGTCGTTGATGAGGTTAAGGTTGTCATTTCCGGGGATCAAGGCAAATGATTTTCATGGTAATCAAACGTTATGGATCAATAGTGTGGGATGAAATGCTTAATTATCACCAGAAACAATATATCATGTAGTTTGGTATGTGGTGGGACGGAGGCTGGGGCTCGTCCCCTACATATGCCCTATATATAAGCATATTGAACTAGATGGTATAGGTGGTTAATGGTGAGGTTAAGGTTGTCATCCAAGTGGTTATTCAATTTCATTTTTAAATAAAACTACATGCACTCACCAACCTTCTGTTGACTTGATCTTTTTGCATGACTTCTAAGGTGACGAACAGGTCTGAGTTAGAAGTTATGCTTTTGGACAAGGATTCCAATTAGAGGACCTAGCATTTTGGACCTACATATTTTTGAAACATCATTTATGATGTTGATAGTAGATTTACATTGTTAAATTATGAAAAAAACTGATGTAATTTAACTTTGTAATTCTATTTTCATTTAGCAGTTTCTCATTATATATCATGTGCATTGTAAACAATCTGATCATCATGATTATCATTGCCGATATCGCGCCCCGAGACCATTCCTCCCGACAGGACACACGATCCGACCAGCCAGCTCGGGGTGTGACATGTACGAAATAAAATATGATTTCTTCAACTCTTGAAAATATACAAAGTAGATGATGTATCTAGCCATATGAGAATTTGGATGATCAAGTCACTCATTTGACTCAACTCAACTTTAGTTGTAGCAGTTCAATTAATGTCACTTGAGTTAAGATGACAATACTACACTTTGCATAATAACAGAGACAATGTGTAGAACTCATAGTCACTTTGAATCGAATAGTATATCACAAGTATATACTTGCGAAATTCGATACAGACTATGTAAGAAGAAAATATAATTGTTGATGTGATTATTTCTTGTTTGCATTGTATCAATACAAATTGCACCACTCGTAGTTTCATATGGTTCGTTGACCGGTGACATGTTCAAGGAATGCATGATATTTCATTAGAATTCTTGTCAATTGTAGGATACTCATATAGAGTTTCCAATTTTTTTCAATAATTAAAATTTTGTATAGTTATTTGCCTGTTAGGGTGATCGGTATATGTTTGTCAATAAGGACAACATGTTTAAAGTGGGGAAATGAATTATGCTAAGGTGTCTTACCATTAGCAATTCCCTAATCCAAATGTACTATAATTTCACCACTTAGTTTGAGGTATGAAATTTTGATCATCATAATGTATGTTTTTAGCATTATTAAATCATTACCATTATCATGTGCTAAGGACTAAACCTTAAATGATTGTTTAATCAAGTAATTGTATTGAAAGTCCTGTATAATGTTTCAAATGTGTAGTGGGCATTAGACTGCAATCAAGGTATGACGCCACACTATTATGATCTAGCTTGCCCCAAGGACAAAAAGAATGTTTGCATTGTTTTAAATCTGCTAATCCCCCTTCATGGAAGGTTATCATGTAATTTGTATTTTTGTTTTTTTGTGACATTCTAAAACAAGATTGAGTTTAACGATTCGTTCATTAATCGCAAGGAATGCATAATAGACATTGTTTCTAGTCGTGCATGGTTTGTGATGCTCGTGTCACTAATTTATCTTTAATTGAGTTTTGATAATGCCATTGTTGAATAACTCGATTGATTGACATTAATCTCATTGATTCAGTTGATAAAGAGTGTAATACTTGTACTCATGTAGGAAGTTAACTTATCACAATAGCAAGACACGAGGTGTCACATTAACCATTGACAATAACTTCATAAGGAAAGAGATAGAGTTTTATAATGGATTTAATAGTACATGAGTATATCATGTATTTGGTTACATGTCTGTGTGATCTTGACGCCCCATTTGTGGTGCACACATATAATGTATATACGTGTGGGCCCTTAAGGGGCAAAAGTAAAAGTGCACTAATTTTAACGTTATTTCAATTATTTTGTGAAAACAGCGTTAAAATCATTGGGATGATCAACATCAAACGATAACTTTGAGCCGGGGACTCTTTCGGAGCAGCCTCTCTATCCCAATTGGGATAGGGGTAAGGTTTGTATCTATCCTTCCCTCCCAGACCCTACTGAAAAGTGGGAATATACTGGGTAAGGTTGTTGTTGTCTGTGTGATCTTGCACACATGAATTTATGTAATAATTTATTTATTTTTTTTACATTCGGCTCTTATTAAGTTATCCATCTAAGGAAGGCATCAAATTCTGTTTGTTATCTTGGTTAAGAGGGACGTAGTACAAGGAATTGTTAGATTGAAGAGGGACAGTGAACTAGAGTTTCCTGAAACTATCATAACGCTCTGAAAAGGAATGAATTAGTCTAAGGTATCATGCCATTAGGATTCATGATATTTTCATAACATTTGAATTGAAATATGGTGCCCATTATCCAATGAGATCTAAAATTCTCAAGCATTAATGGGTTTGTATAAGCTTTTAGGAGTAGTTACCGTAGTCAACGACTAAGGTGTCAGGAGTTTAAGGAGATCAACTGATTAATTGAATAAGTTACCCTACGAGAATTTATCCTGGCATTATTAATGTTGTCATATCCTTCTCAAACAAAGCTTGAAGAATCATTGTTATAGCATCATTGGTAATTTGTTTTCTATGAATAGTTAAATTCAGATAGTTGCCATAATGTATGGTTGTGTTTGTTCAATTCAAAAGATTCAACATTGGTGCTTGCAACATCATACTTATCATTAAGTTCAAACATTAATCATCACAATAGGACTTCCTAGAATTCACAAGTAACATAATTCATATTTACATAGTACAAAGTTTAACTATCAATTATCTTGCTTGACCACTCTACTAATTTCCCGTCATGAGTCATAGTGTGTTGTTCTTGTGTTCTATCGTATGTTTATTGTTCACTCAGTGTAATCACTTCTTAACATACGGTTTTATTGATTCCTTCAATCTTTCCAACCTGTAATCCAATGACTTCACAAGTCGTTTCATTTGCATCTCTTTTCACTGAGCTGCCATCAGCAGTCATAAATATCATGTTTGTTTGATCTCCTCTTAGTAACACTTTCAGATTTCAGAAACGTCCTACTCGGTCTGACAGCATTGTGGACTTTATCGGGTTTTATAGACTATGTATAGTGTGTAATGTCATGTGCCAACTGCTCACCAATATAGTATGTATGTGTTGATGATAAAAGTTTGTTAAATGTTATAGGAACTTGACCTGTTTACAACTTAACTCGTAAGTTGTTTCTAAAGTAGTAGTGCATCAACTCTATGATGCGAAATAAGAATATTACGCCATAGCAAAAGTAATGTGTGCAGTCACATCAGTCCTTACTATGATGTCATTAAGACATGTGATGTAACCTTAGTAAGGATCTAGTAACTAAGAGTCATTATCTATGAACAAGCAATTTCCAGTGAACTTGTAGTGTAGTGATGCTAACTTAAAGTTTTAATTGCTTAACACAACTATTAGCATCAATTAAATAATGTGTTGTTCCTTAGGGAAAAACAGTCTCTCAAACAAAATATGTTTGCATAAAGTTGGATCTTACTATAGTTTCTGTAGTCCCAACAATTTAGAGCTTATGGTTATAGTCTAGGAGTCCCTAAACGAAACCTAATTCTCTATAACCAATGGCTCTGATAACTATCTGTCACACTCGCTCGGTAGCCGGAAACACAGGAGATGTGACGAAAATGTATATCAAGAACTCACTAAGTATGAGAAAATGCTAGTCCTTCTACTTAAAGGTAAGGTCCATAACTAGCCTTATATTAGTACCTGAAATACATGCAAAAACAAGTGTCAACTAAAAAGTTGGTGAGTTCATAGGTTTTATGCTAAATCAAACAGTTTAAGAAATAGTGTTTGCCATCCAGGCACGAGTAAAATATTTCAATAAAATCCAGTAGGATCATAAATTTTATAATGCTATGCTATCGTATAATATGTAAAGATGTAAGTATGAATGGATGCAATCTACATGAGTCCACAATCATAACTATCGACTTCTTGTATTCCTCTTCTTGCTAATGTCTTATCACGAAACATTAGTTCTTGGTGGAAATATACCATTCATTTAACAATGTAGATATGGTTGGTGTAACATCAGCATCCAAATCGTTGTCGGAACAGTAATGTGTACAGTAGATCAGATACGAACTGTGCGTATTACATGTGTTCGAAGGTCATTTGATGTTCAAAACGAATCTATTACGCATCTATTACGTATCTATTTCAGAAACTTGTTGTAAATCCATGGCCAAACAGTCAGTAACATATCTGACAATACAAACTTTTTCATACAAATAACAAGAACAAATCGGTTGCGATCTGCTTGAGATGATTGATAGACTGAAAGAGATGAACTCTCAGTTAACTTCTGATCTGAGAGAATGCACAGAAGGCAATAAAAAGTTGATTTCAAAAGAAAAGGCATTTGACAAAAAGATAACTGATCTTGCTAAAGAAAACGAAGATTTGAAAATCAAGGTTTTACAGAATAATCATGCTGTTTATGTGCATCTGGATTCAGTTCAGAAGTTGAAAGTAGAGTTATCAGCTGCAAAATCTGAAGCTGAGTTGAACAAAGCCAAGCTTGAAAACTACCAGAATTCAGCATATGTCATTGATTACTTTGCGGCTATGCAAAGATCTTCGCATGATACTTCTGGTATTGGTTTTCATGCTGTGCCAAATCCTCAAAGTTATGTATCAAGACCACAATTTGATCCAGAATTGGAAGTTAATCCAGTTTCCTTAAAGGAAAGTGTGTCTGATCAAGTGTCTGAGGATATGGAAAGTTCATCATCTCATGAGAGTGAATTTGTTGATAATGATGCTCCTATCATCGAGGACATCACTGATTTTAAATATCCAGATGATATTCTAAGAATGATTGGTCATAAACAAGCTAATAATGTTGAGAAGATGAGTCCAGTTTTTCAGAAACCAAAATCTGAAGTAAAATCAGCTGGGAAAACAGTGGATAAACAAAAGCCTGTTTCCAAATCAAATCTAAAAGTCAAGACTAATTCTACTATAAAGCCAATTGTGTTTGTTGATTCTTCAACTATACAAAAAGGAGATTCAAGTAAATTTTTTCAAAAACAAGAGAAATTTTCTAAAAAGATTGACAAGAAGTTTGTCAAAATTGTTGACAAGGTTAATCAAAGTGGGGCTGGAAACAAGGGCAAATCAAAGATTTCTCAAAAGAATGTCAAGACAAAAGCCACGGGTTTAAAGAATAAGGTTTTATCTCCATCTGTAGCATCCAAATCTTTGGGTTCATCTAAGAGGTGTGATGAATTAAAACCAAAGACTGTATCATCAAGGAAATGCTACTGATGTGGGAAAGTGGGTCATGTCATTGCTGACTGTGATTTGGACACTTGCAACAGATTTCATACTTTTACTCCACGAGAAACAGGACAGTGTTTCACTTGTGGAGGAAAAGGACACATATTAGCAAATTGTCCAAATCACAAGATCAAGAAGAAAACTTCTGTTAATGACAGTCATGTGATCCATTCTAGTGGGAGTCCTAGGAGGGTAAAGCCTAGTGAAGAGGAGATGAGAATACTCAGGAAATTTGATCCTGATTGTGTCTGGGTCAAGGAGGAAATGTTTCATAAAAAACAAGCTTTTAATAACCAACAAAAGGTTAAAAGAGTTTTGAAAAAGACATCATCATCTGATGATGAATTTTATGACAATTTTTCTCCTAAAAGATTTTCAAAACAAAATGTTAATTCTAATTCATTTTGGAAATCCAAACACAGGTCAGATGATAGATTTTTTGTGAGGAAGGATGAATACTTGGAAGATGGGTCTTCAAGTTGTTCATCGAGATCGAATGGCAGAAGGCTGTTCGGGGAGACTCAACGCCGGAATGGCGGGAGTCATCCCTTTTGGTACTGATAGAATTTTGTTTTAATTTATTGTACAGGTGGCATTCATGGGCCATATCAACAGTCGATGGATTGTTGATAGTGGATGCTCACGGCACATGATAGGAGAGTTAGGATTGCTGAAAGATTTCAGGGAGATGAAAAGATGTTATGTTAACTTTGCAGGTGACAAAGGTGGTCAGATTACCGGGAGTGGTAGTTTAACTAATGGTAAAGTTTCCTTTGACAACGTGAATTACTGCAAGGAGTTAACTAACAATCTTTTGAGTGTATCACAGATTAGTGATAAAGGTTATCAGGTGTTGTTTGATGATAAGAAATGCTATGTGCTCAAACAAGGAATTAAGATTCCAGATGACTGGATTTTGATGACTGCTGACAGGTGTAAAGATTTGTATGTTTTAGACATGGCTAATGCGGAGACGGTAAACAAGGTTGAGACGTGTCTGGTGTCGAAGGCCACAGAGCAGGATACTCGGTCTTGGCACAGACGGATAGGTCACATACACATCAGAAAGATGAATCATCTTGTACACAATCACTTGGTTGATGGTGTACCGGTTAAACATTTCAAATTACCTGATGTGTGTGTTTCTTGTAAAAAGGGTAAACAGAAGAAGAGGTCACATAATTCCAAAACAATGTTTTCTATTGATAAACCATTGGAACTAATTCACATGGATCTGTTTGGACCGATTAATGTGAAGAGTATCGGTGGTGAATCATATTGTTTTGTTGTGACCGATGATTTTTCTAGATTTTCATGGGTAATGTTCTTAAAGTTTAAATCTGAAACTTATGAAAATTTTATTTTGTTGGTAAATAGATTGGAGACTTTGTATAAGTTGAAGGTTAGGCGTGTTCGATCAGACAATGGAACAGAATTCAAGAATCAGAACATGGAAGCATTTTGTGATTCAAAGGGCATTCAACAGCAATTCAGTGCACCGTATGAACCACAGATGAACGGTGTAGCTAAGAGAAAGAATCGTACATTGATCGAGTCTGCTAGAACTATGCTCGTTGATTCGAAGCTGCCCATTACTTTCTGGAGTGAAGCCGTAGCGACCGCCTGTTTTACTCTCAATCGAGTGTTGATTCTCAAACGATATAATAAGACTTGCTATGAACTTCTTCAAAATCCAAAACCGAATTTGGAACACTTGGAACCTTTCGGGCCTCCTTGTACCATGCTTAAGAAAGATGCTAAATTCAACTCTAAGGTTGATGAAGGTTTCTTTCTTGGGTACTGCCTACCAAAGAAACGTGTGTTTAACAAACGCACGGGTGTTGTGGAACTCTGGTATAATGTGGATGTTCAAAGACATACACCTATACCTGAAGGCAAAGGTCCAAATTGGCTTTTCGACTATGATAAACTTTTTGAGTCTTTTAACTTGTCTCCTAATGTTACTGATGATGAAATATCTTTGCAGATGTTATATGACTTACAAAATTCTGAAGATCAAGGAGTTTCTCATCAGGTTGATGATAATCATCCAACTAAGGAAGGCACTTCTGTAGCAGTTAATGATGACTGGTCATCAGAGGATGATCAGGATATTTTTGAAGATGCAGTTTCTCATGATCAAGATGTAGATCAGAATATTACAAATCTTGATCATGATGTTGGAATCCCGCAAGTGCCAGTGACTAGAGTCCATGTGAATCATCCTGTGGAGCAGATCATTGGAAATCCGTCTGTAGGAGTACAGACCAGAAATCAAGTGCCAAATGCAGATAGTTTGTATGTTGAGTTGTAGAGAACTCATGGGACTCAAGAGTTATGGATGCATTCTGCATTTATTTCTCAGATTGAGCCAAAGTCTGTAACTGAGGCACTGCGTGAGCCTGCCTGGGTGGAGGCCATGCAAGAGGAGCTAAATCAGTTTCAGAAACTGGGAGTATGGAATTTAGTGGATTTGCCAAAGGGTGAGAAGAAGATAGGCACCAAATGGGTGTTACGGTGTAAGAGAGATGACAGAGGCGTGATTGTTCGGAACAAGGCGCGTTTAGTTGTTCAAGGATTCAAACAAATCGAAGGGATTGATTATGACGAAGTATTTGCACCAGTGGTGCGGTTAGAAGCAATAAGACTCTTTCTGGCTTTTGCTGCCCACAAGAAGTTTAAGGTGTTTCAATTGGATGTTAAGTCTGCATTCCTCTATGGATCTTTGAAGGAGACAGTGTACGTTTGTCAGCCACCGGGCTTTGAGGATCCTATCCACAAGGATCAGGTATACCTCCTTGATAAAGCACTGTACGGTCTTCATCAGGCTCCTCGAGCTTGGTATGAGACCCTCTCGACTCACCTTATTGAACACGGGTTCAATAGGGGTTAGATTGACAAGACACTGTTTTATCGGGAAAAGGGCAAGGACATTCTCCTTGTTCAGATCTATGTAGATGACATCATCTTTGGGTCTACTGATGAACATTTGTGTTTGGAATTTAAAGAGGTTATGATTGAGAAGTTCGAGATGAGTGCCATGTCAGACATTAAGTTCTTTTGGGGTTTACAAATTGATCAGACTGATGAAGGAATCTTCATTCATCAGACAAAATACATTCAAGACGTGTTAAAACGTTTTAGCATGCTTGATTGTAAACCCATTTCCACGCCCATTCAGCCCAATCACGGGATTGAGCCTGATATTATGGGGGAGCTATTTGATGCTACGTTATACCGTGGAATGATTGGGAGCTTGATGTATTTGACTGCCTCAAGACCGGATATTGTATTCGCTACAAGTATCTGTGCTTGCTATCAATCTAAGCCTAAAGTTTCTCATCTGATTGCAGTCAAGAGGATTCTTCGTAATCTGAAGGGTACACCAGACACCGGTCTGTGGTATCCTAAGGATAATTACTTTTCCTTCCATGCTTATAGTGATTCTGATTATGGAGGATGTAAGACTGATGCCAAATCTACAACTGGAGGTGCTCAGTTTTTGGGGGAGAGGTTAGTCTCTTGGCAGTGTAAGAAGCAAACATCTGTTGCTACATCTACATGTGAAGCTGAATATGTAGCAGCTGCCAGTTGTTGTTCCCAAGTTTTGTGGATACAACAGCAGATGAGAGACTATGGATTGAATTTTCAAACTACCCCGATTCATGTCGACAACGAGGCTGCTATTGCTATCACAAAAAATCCAGTGTATCGTTCACGTTCCAAACACATTGATATTCGGTTTCATTTTATACGCGATTGCTATGAAAAGAAACTGATTGATGTGGTGAAAATACACACCAACGAGCAAAGGGCAGACCTTCTCACCCAGGCCTTTGACAAAAAACGTTTTGAGTATCTACTCAAATTAAATGGGATCAGGGTCATGGGTGAGGTAATCAAGAATCAATTTCCTTTGTAATCATTTTTTATTGAATTAACATCAAGTATTTTAATTTTTCTTTTGTGTTTTAGTTTTTAGGGGGAGAAAATTTGTTAAAAATACAAAAACATTTGAAAAACCAAACCAAAAAAGCATTAAAAAATTAAAAAATCTGAGAAATTGATTTGACCTAGTGAGAAATGATTGTACATTATTTGCAATTGGAAACATATATGTATGTATTATGAAAAAATTAAAAATAATTACAAGTACTAAGTATGATGTGGAAGTAGGTTTATAACTTAGTTAGGATAAGTTTAAACAAAGTTTTGATTATACTTTATAAGAAACAAATGCTTAGAAAATACAGTACTTAGTTTTGTCCTGAAAGAGTGGTAATTTTTCTGACAAAATGTTTCTTGAACAAAAAGTCAAAGTACTAGTTTGATCATGTGTTTAATTTTTAAAAGAAATTCTGATTTTGTTTTTCTTTTATTTTAGTTTAAAGCTGGAACATTCTTTGTGTATACTTACGTATCGACCTGATTGTTATAGCTTTAAACGATTCAAATTTGTTTTCTTCGTTCTGATTAAGATTTGGACAATCTCTGCGTATATGAAAATATAGAACCGATTGTTAAAAGCTTAATCTTAAATTATTGTTTAGTTCATTTTCTGGATCATTTGAGCATACATAAGTATCAACCTTGATTCCAAGACTTTGAACAAATTCAAATTGTTTTCTATTTTGTTATTTTCAAAAAGAAATTCTGTTTTATTTTTGCATGATCAGACTGGTTAAAATTGAAATAATAAGTTTTAAGAACATTTATGTTTGATTAGTTATTCACAAATCGAGGATGTGTTCAAGTAAATGGATTATTATAAAGTGTTTTGATAATCTTGTTTAAACTGATTTCTTGACTAAGTAATTAAACTTAAAAGGATAAGTATACTAACAATCATCTTGGACTTGTGATCTGCAAATAAATTTATTAATTAATACAAACAGATGTGTTGAAAATTGTAAAATAATATGATCTCATGTCAGGATCTTTCTCAAACAAAAAGATTTGATTTTTCTTAGTGTAGTTAGTCTTGTTAAAATTGTAGTTTAATTGTTTTAAAAAAATTAAAAAATAACAAAAAGATTTTATTTTTTATCTGATGTTAAATCAATAATTTTTGATTATTTGTTTGACTTTGGAACAATTAAACATTAATTTGTTTTGAAATTTAAAGAAAAATCAAAATTTTTAAAAGGTTCGTCTGATAAAGGTTCGTGGAGAAGGTTCGCTAGCTAGGTTCGCTGGTTAGGTTCGCTGGCTAAGTTTGATAGCTAGGTTCGCTGACTAGGTTCGCTTGTTAGGTTCGTTTGAAATGGTTCGTTGAAATGGTTCGCTGAAATGGTTCGCTAAAATGGTTCGGTGCAATGGTTCGCAGAAAAAGGTTCGGTGAAAAGGATCGTCTGATAAGGTTCGTGAATATAAATACAGGGTTCGTCAGAAGGGTTCGTCACTTTCATCTGATTTCACTTTCGCGAACCTGCAAGATCTGATTTTTTTCGATTTTCGATTTAGGGCATCCCAGAACTTTTCGTTGATCTCTTTAGACTCAGAATCATTTGCTGATCATTTCTAGGTAGAAATTATTAAAGTTGACCGGCTAATTTGAGAGATCTGAGAGATTTTAGGATTTTTAGATCGAATCTGTTTAATTGAATTAAAACCAGTTAAATTCTAAGTTCTGGACAAATTGTTTTTGTTAATGTTGTTCATCGGTGTGTTTCGAACTTGGATATATGATTTTTATCATCAAATTCAAAGTTTTTAAAATTTGATTTGAAAATTGGAAAAGGTTCGCTAGATGAACAGGTTCGTTGAATGAACTAAGGTTTGCCGAACCTTGAAGGTTCGTCGAATCTGATAGGTTCGTGGCGAACCTATGTATTTCAAATGAACCAAACCTTTTGGTCAAGGTTCGTTTGACCAACAGGTTCGTTTGTTTGAAGGTTTGTTCATTCTGAGGTTCGTTCATCAGAAGGTTCGTTCATAATAAGGTTTGTTCATCAGAAGGTTCTTTAAAATAGGTTTGTCTAGAAAACAGGTTCGTCTAAATTAGGTTCACCTAGCATTAGGTTCGTCTCAAGGGATAGGTTCGCTGGTCTATACTTAGAAATTTTTTATTTTTTTAATTTTGTTAATTTTTGATTAATTTTTGATTCTAATTGTTTTTATTTCTGATTGTAGAAATGGCGAACTTAACCTTCGGTGACAAACACAATGTTTGTGCCTATCTGGATCCTATGATGAGGAATGGTCAAGATTTTCGTCCGATGATCGAGTTTCTTCGAAGATCGAGGATTTATTATGCCATCTCCAACTCTGTTCAGATTTACCTATCACATATTCAGAGTTTCTGGGAGTCAGCTCGAGTTATTTCTATTGATGATACTTGTGTTATAGATGCGAATGTGCTAGGACAAGCACTTCGTATTTCAGAGGCTGATATCAGAAGGGTTCTACAGTTTGGAGGAGAGCCTACTGGTGTAACTCTCATTCCAGAAAGGTGCATCAAAGGATGTTTTTTACGGATTCGATATTTTGGAACTTACAACTCCATATCGGTGAAGAAGGGCAAGCTTCCTCTGCAATACAAGTTTTTAGCACACGTGCTGCTACACTGCCTGAGCATGAGGAAAGGCACGTTTGATGAGTTGCGAGATCTGATGCGATCAGCTATGGTGGCTCTCATATTGAACAAACCGTTCAATTTTTCAGGAATGATATTCCGATATATGTCAGACAACATCACGAAGGCTAAGGATAGGTTCTATATGTATCCTAGATTCGTGCAGATGTTGGTTGACGAGAGGTTGCCTGAAGGGTTGCTACCAAGGGAAGCTGGAGACTTGTTGAAGTTGAAACACATGACTGATTCCAGTTTGGGTCAGGTCAGGGTGTACCAAAGGAGTGGTGATGCAATTCTGGAGAAAGAATTGATTGGACATTGTGCCAGGGCAAATTATGTTGCTCCTGATGATAATGCATGGAGGCATGCTGACTCTGGGTCAGATACTAAAGCTGATGATCAAGCACAACCACCTCCACCTCCTCGAAGGCAGCAGGTTAGGAAAGGTAAAGGTCAATCTTCCAGGTCTACACCGCAAACTCAATCATCTCAAGAACCGGGTTCACAGGAGCCGGTTGATATTGACATGCCTGAACAACAAACAGAGGCTGCTGCTGAAGATGATGAAGATTCACCTGACACTGAATCTGAGTATGAGATGGTTCAGGAAGGGAACCAAATGGTTAGGAGGCTCAAAAAGAAGTTTGCTAAGATAGCTGAAGAGGCTAGGGAAGAAAAAGATGATCCCAGTTTTATTGTTGAAGAGCCTGAGTCTTCTAAGCCAAAGAAGCTCAAAAGGATGGCCAAAGGAGGGCCTTTGTCACACCCCCACCCCTCGTCACCTCGTGTCTGGTCTGACGTCACTGAACCGGTTGCGGAAGCATAGTGGTGATGTCTCCGAGGTGAGGGGTGACTTACTTGATCCGATATCACAAGCACACAGATTAACTTAAAATAAATACATTACAGGGTTTCGTTATTACAATTTACATTACAACATTAACCTATTTAACTAAAATTTTTGTGAGGTGCATTCTTCCCGAAGTCACGGTCTACCTGCAAAAAGGTTTGATTTGAAAACGTCAGCACAAAGCTGGTGAGATCGACTGTTCAATTTAAAACAATATGATATGATAAGCACGTTCTCAAAAGTTCAGTTCCGGATAACCATGGGACCTGTATCTAGTTCCTTTCGGACGTCTAGTCTGTCTCAAGATATTACCCGTCGGTACATATCTTAGTGCCTCATTATCTTAATGTCTATCACACCATTAAGAAGTTCAGGAAACAGATAACAAACATTCACACAAGGGGAGATGCAATCCTCCCAGCGAATGGGGTGTCAACCAGTAGTACTATCAATGTTTTCTGCTCGGCCACACATGGGTTCACTAGATACAGTTCAAAAATGAGGACTTTCAGTGTCATGATAGAGTTCAGTCTACAGGCCAAAATCCCATGAAATCCCACAAAAGTCACAACAATCACATGAAATCACACAGATATCAGTGATACATATCATATGTTCATTAAAAGTTCAACAATGTTTCCCGATGTTTATAAAAGATTAAAAATAAAAGGGGTTGTACGAAACTCACCTGATGATAATAGGGTAGCAGTGTATCACCAAACTGATAGTACAGAGATGATTCTGCATTTAGTTATCTTTAATAAGTTATTTATGTTCTAGTTTACTGATTAGATCCTTCTGAACGTTCAATGTCAAAGACATTGCTTAGTAAATCATCAACTCGATATTAATTATATAATTAATTAATTTAAGGTTATATCATACAATGTATGATAATGTAGGAACCTACATTGCATTAGATTCCTAACACAAAGTTGATGACACTCTAGATTAATCAGAATAATCTCAGATTAACCAAATAGTTAATGTTGTTGATTATAATGCTAAAACAGTTTCTAGATGATTTAATGGCTTAGGAGTGATTAATCCTTATTATTGATTACCCAAATATCATGAAATATCACAATGTAGCATCAGAATAGGTGAAATAACCAGATTTAACATACTAATCTGACTGTTATCACAAACATCAGATAATCATTCCAATGAGTATGTTAATGATTATGATTAGTTTGAAACACTTGAATTTAACCTTTGTATTTCAAAGATTAATCAAACTAATCACCTACATTGTTACAATCAAATGGTTTAAACCATTATAATCATAGGTATGATTTCATGCAAACCGGGCATCACAACGGATCAAAACAAGGATTTAACCGTTAGAACTTCGTGTTCTTCGTTTATAATCAATCCTAGCCATCATCTAGGTAATAATCAACAATCCTAACTATCTCATTACGTTCAAAATCAAGATCTAATCAATCAAAATCAAACTAGAAGGTTAAAACGAACCGTTACCTGTTCTGACGAATTTCTGCGGTTAGAACGACGATCAGGACTTGTATATATGATTCCTGGGATGATCCGGATGTTTAAGGGGCTTTGATTTGAAGTATGAAGGTGTTAGGAAGCCAAAATTTCGCCTGGAGGTCGCTTGGGGTCGAAAGAAGTGAAAAAATACGTTCTGGACGATTCTGATCGTTTAAAACAAATTTTGGCCGACATAGCCCGCCAGGCGTAACGCCTGGGTTGGAGGGCTGGGGTAGGCGTAGCGCCCCACGTCACCTTCCGTCACCATTTTGATTTTAACTTCTTTTCGCGATTCCGGGAGCATACGAACTCCGTTTTGCGCGCGGTTTTCGCCCACGTTCATCATTTTTCACATACTATCAATCCCCAATAACAAAAGTTACTAAATCCTCGTGGATTTCAAGCACGACCAAATGTGCTCACGTCATTAATGCCGAATTCTTCGTACGCAACTGTCACAGCCTTATGAGAAGAAGAAGTCTAAGATTGCTAAGACTGTTGTGTCTTCATTTGTTATGTCTTCTACTGTTCCAATTTCTTCTCCTTCCATGTCTCTTCCTTCTACCGTTTCCATATCTGCTTCTACTTTACAAACTCCATAATTTGTAAATGTAGCTACTTTCATGCCTTCATTTACTGATGCTACTACAGTTACCACTTCAGTGCCTGAGACTCATTTCATGAAGACTCTACAGCTAAAGATGATTTATTTTCAAGTTTGGATGATCTGGGAGATATTAACTTCACTATTAATTACGATGACACTGATCTTAAAAGAAGATTATCCATGTTATCTAAAGAGTTTGAAAGTTATAAGAAGAAAAAAGAAAAGAATGTTGCTGATAAACCTTCTTCTTCTACTACAAGTGAACTGGATGAGTTAAAGGCTCAAATGTCTTTAATGGTGAAGTGGAGAGAAGAAGAACTTCTTGAGAAAAAGAAAATGCAAGAAAAGATTTCTGAGTTGGAATTCTTTATTAAACTTCAGTCTGAAGACATCATCGAACTTAAGAATGAGAACACTGATTTGAGATTCAAGATGAAGGAGTTGGAAGAAAAGATGACAACTACTGAGGCTTCAGGATCAGGAGTTGAAAAGGTGGTGGTAGATGTGGATGATGAAGATGCAGAGAAGATAGTGGAAGAGGAGGAGGATGAAGAAGAGAAGTTGGATTATGGTGATTCTGATGTTGATGAACATCCTAATATGACTGTTCATGATGATGATGATGATGATGATGATGAGAATGGTGCTGGTGGAGTAGGTGGTGTTTCTGGTGCTTTGGATTCTGTTTCAGGTGCTATAGTGGTTTATTCTCCTTCAAAGATTGCTACTGATGTTGTTCCTATTAGTTCTGTATCATCTGATAGAGTCAGGGATGGTACTTATGTTGAATTTGAAGATTTAGATGGAATAGAACATCCTGAGACTGTTATTGATTATTCTCTGCCTACTTTTCTGGATTTATTCAAATTGCATTCTGACATTGATTTGCAGAGAAATATTTTTGAGATTCAAGTTAATCAAAAGTTAGAAGAAGGGGAGATTGTTGGAGGATATTCAGCTTTAGAGCTTCAAGACTTCTTTGAGAATGATGATGAGTTGATCTTTGATTTTGAAGAAGATGAAGATATGGATGTGTCTGATTATGAGAAAGATGTCATTGATGAAGAGATGTTGAATCTAAACACTATGAAGAAAATGTTTGAAGCTGGAAGTGTTTCTAGATCAACATTAGATCCGATTAGAGAAAAGAATTACATGGATTTCTGGAATGAATTTGAAGGAGAGAAAAAGTATATCATTGATAATCTACATTTATTCAAGATAATGACTGAAGTTCTAGAAGACAAAGATCCAAAAAACCTGACTAGACAATCTAAAAAGTTCAAGATTGGATCTAAATCTAAAATGATTGGAAGGATTTTTAGTTATGGTTATTTTCATAATATTCCGGGTAGTTTGACAGACAAAGGATGTTATGTTGTGAAACGAATAGATGGATGTCAATACTTTGGCAAAGCTTCTGATCTGATGAGTCTACCTGCATTCGAGTGTAAAGCTCTTTCTAGATTGAAGATGATAAAACCAATTCAGACTCGACATAATGAGATTTTTGAAAGTTTGTTAAAGAAAGAAGCAAGAACTGGATGGAGTTTATTATCGCCACAATTCAGAGAGAGATTTCATGATTATGTGAAGCCTACAGTTTTTAAAAGACCAAGACTCCGAAAGATTGAACAGAACTGGAATCCTTACTTTAAGTTTTGGTTCTATGATGAGAGAACATCAGACGGTGTAATTCTTTTGAAGCAGGATGATAATTGGAGGGTAATTTGGATGCTCGATCCTGTATAGATTGTGAACTGCTCAAAGGATGATGTTGCTTTACTTGATACTGCAGAGATTTATGTAGATGTTGGTTATCATGATGTTGGAGTGAGCTTTAATGATATGGCAATTCGATATCAAACCATTGCAAGGATGTGTTATACATTGGGTATACATTCTGGTTGCAATTGGGATGACGTGAATTATCTTTATTCTGAATTGATGCAAGTGCAGAAGGAACGAGATGAAAGAGATGCAAAGATTGAAGCTAAAAGGATTGCAAAGATACCACGTTCGGTTGTTATACGAGCGGTGGATAATGTAGTGACTGAAGAGGTTTGAAAATTCAGCAGCGTCAATGACAAAGCTGAAGACAAAGATTGAAGATTTTTTGATAGCAAACATTTAGGGGGAGTTTGTTAGTACACATTTGTAATTGTTTGCTATTCAAAAGTTGTATTTATTTTGAGTTTATAGAAGGTTCGGCTATAGGTTTGCCATAGGTTCGTTTGGCCCACGAACCTAGGCAGGTTCGGCGAACCTGTTGAATTGATAGGTTCGGCGAACCTATAACCTAGAGAAGGTTGGGCGAACCTTTAGGTTTAGAAATCTAGGTTAGCCTGGCGAACCGAAGGGTTCGGCTGGCGAACCCTAGGGTTCGGCTACTAAATAAGGTTCGCTGGTCTGAGTGTTTAAATAAAAGGTTTGTCTGTTGTTTAGGAGAACTTTTGACAGAATTCAGCAAACCTTCTGAGATTTTCTCTGTGTGAGATCTGTGTATTTCTGAGTGATGTCTTGTAATCATTTGTTGATATATACAAGATTGATTATTGAATTGCTTGTCTTCTTTTGATTCTATACATATCAATTATGGATTCCGCACATCATTGATAGTTCGTAGAACTTCGTATTCGATCCTGATTGGAATTCACCAAACCAACACGAGGTTCGATAGGGTTGGTGAGTTGCTGTTCGTATGGCCGAACCTGCACGCATTCCTCAACCGAACCTGCGAACAGCATGTTCACGAACCTGCGTGTCCAGGCTATTCATCAGCCGAACCCTACTCTCCGAACCTTCAATGGCTAACGAACCTTGTGCTACACACGAACCCAAGCCATGCACGAACCCTTCCAGAATCACGAACCTTCGGTCTGATGCTGAACCTTCAAACCCTATCCGAACCATTTGATGTTAGTCGAACCATTAGATGTTAGCCGAACCATGAGATACTGCTGAACCCTGCTCAACGAACCTAAGTTGCAACAACCGAACCTTTACTCACCAACTCATGTCACCGAACCTAGCCACAATCACCGAACCTATGTCCCTCACTAGGCCGAACTTGTTGGTTCCAGATGGGCGAACCTATGCTTTGAGATCTTTAGCCGAACCCACTATTTAACCAAAAAGGTTCGCTGCATTGGATGCCACGAACTTCACATGATGAATTTAATACAACTCCTACGTATATCAAGCCCATCAGGATTGTTTCAGGCCCAGCAGCCTCTCTCGGCCCAAAGGATGAGCCCAAGTCGATTGATTTAGTCTACAATGCAACCTCTCCACTTAAATTAGATTTGGCCCATTTGGCCTACCACACACCTTTCGGCCCAATCGAATAGTTCAAAGATATGCTTGGGCCCACATTACATATTGGGTTTAAGGTCCACCTAGACCGGCCCAATGATTTTCGGCCCACTTTCTAATTGGACTAGATTAATATTCGGCCCACATAACTTCGAATGAGATCAACACACGAAACCGAAATATTATGGATTAAATGAACTTCAAAAAAATCGTGTCTTTCAAACATGTTAACAAAGGATTTCAAAAGCAAGGTGTCAAGTTCACTACAAGAACTTAAGTTATGTTTAGTAACTACTTTGAGTTAGTAAATTACACAATTTGCTATGATCAAAACAAGCGAATCATAAAATCAATAACACTACATGTTAAGTCAAACTTAAAGTAATGGAGCGTTAGTAGAATTGAGAATAAGAGAAACAAGGGCCGAATGAAGACCGAGACTTCCGTGTGTTAGACAACTCTAGAGCTAACACCTACACACGCTCAAACACTAACAAATTAAATTTACAAATTGTAAACAACGTGAAATCAATACAGGATCGTGAACACAAACTCAAGTTCAATCAAGAGCGCGTGCATTCTTCATTTAAGCTAAGTCAACCACTTCAAACATAAGTTGAGTTCATATGCCCCTTTTCTTTAATCTTAACTGATTTTAAACTCACGGGGCTGAGAAACATGCTTACTTTTATTTATTTAAAAGTTTTGCTTAACATATTGCTTATACTTTGATTTAGATAATATTGAATTGTTTATTATCGCTTATCATTGTATGCATGCTTGTATGATCATGATATGACAGGGACAATCAGATGAATATGATAATATAATTTCATAATTCATCAACACACTAGAATAACATAGTTATAAGATTTTATCTTATAACACTTAGTTATTCTTACATAAGTAAACATTGAGAAAATTCATACACAAATAAACATTGAGAACATTGACAGAGAAACATGATGACATTACAAAATACAGGAATGATTAGAAGATAATACATCTTCTTAACATCATTCAACATTATAAATTAACTAAGTGTGATAAGTCAAGTACTTAAAGCACTTAGTTTACACCTTAAAACATGTTATGCGATAACATGGAGCATTGAGTATCCACCACCTGCGTCACTTAAGGGTAGTAAGACTAGTTCTTACTACGGCTTAAGGATTACATGGTGAACATATGGATTACATGGAATGATAATGATGATAACATAACTTCATGATAATAACATCATTCACACAATGATTAACACAACATAATAAGACAAGTTCTTATTCAACTTTGTTAATCGCATGAGAACATCCCACAATGAGGACAAGCAATATCATCGATGTACATCATCCATCGTTACCTGTGGACTAGTAGACTGAGGAATTTATTTTCTCTCATGTCATATTATTAGTAACAGTTTCGATGAAGGCAATGGGATCACAAAGTGGTAGAGGTAAATCGGATGCATTGAAATCTGATTACGTGAGTATTGCAATGGATTCCTTTTAGGCTCTATGCACTTCGCATTGAGAACAAATGACAAATAGTTAACTAACACTTTTAATATTTAAAAGTGAATTAACAGTTAACCCATCAAGCAATAGAATAAAACAAGGAACAGATTAAGTAAATCTAATATCCTTAATACCTATAATGGTTATCAATACTTTGGTTTGATAACTACAATTCTATCATTATATTATTCTATACATGATATCACAGGTGATCAATAACGAGATGAACATGTGGAATGGGAATGGAAATCAATAGTTGTATTGCAAGTAGTGTGGAGTTCTAGTAGTGATGTGGTGGGATGTAGGCTAGGGCTTAGTTCCCTTACATATGCCCTATATGTAAGCATCACTATTAGGATGATATATTACTTGTGAATATAACTATTGAGAAGCCATTGGGTGAACAGGTGAAACAAATAACATACAAGTAACATAATTAACGTTGTGATTGTGCATGTGAATGAATCAAGGTTTTCAATTAACATACTTATGAACTCACCAACCTAGTGTTGACTTTGTTTAATTGCATGTTTTCTCAGGTGATGAACAGGTGTAGCTACATATATGCACGGGCTAAGCTAGTGGACTTTTAGAAGACCTATGTGTTGCATGCTTTTGATGACAAAAAAAACAATGAATCATCTTTTGTATATCTTGTACAGATACAAGATATAGTTTCATTGATTCTTGTGATAGATTTACTTGGTTAAATTATGAACGATACATTGTAATTTAATATTGTAATTCTATATCATGGATGTGTTAGTATTTCTCATTTATTTATCATGTGCTATGTAAACAACCTGATCATTTGATTATCACTCACGATATCGCGCCCCGGGAACGTTCCGCCCGACAGGAAAACCCGATCCGTTCCCGCCGGCTCGGGGTGTGACAGATTGGTATCAGAGCCATGGTTATAGAGAAATATAGGTCATATTACTTAAACGGTTTGGCCTAGACTATAACATAGGGACCCTCATATAGAGATCATGTGACATAGGATTCTATTTGCATGTGTCTTCTGCATCTGATCACTGCACTAACCGATTTTCTTTCGGTTATGATCAGAATGCCGCCGAGAAGACCACCACCCGCTATACTGCCACCACCACCACAAGACTTGGCACCACACTCATCTACACCGACACCGCCTGACTCTCCTACACAACCAGCTCCTCCACCCCCGCCTGCACATCAGTTAGACCCTGCTACTATAGCACTTGCCACTCTGCTGACCAGTCAACTGAGAGATGTGATTCCTGAGATGATGAACAGGATCAATACCAACAACAGCAACAACGTTGCCAACTCATCTGGAGAAGGCAGCGGAAACACCCGCCATCACCAGGACTATTCCTACAAAAACTTTGTAGGTTGCAAGCCACCGAGGTTTAGTGGCAGTGAGGGTGCTGTAGGACTAATCCAATGGATCGAAAAGATGGAGACAACACTAGAGATCAGCAACTGTCCGGAACAGTATAGGGTGAAGTATGCTGCGGGTTCATTCCACAAGCGAGCGTTAACTTGGTGGAATGCTCAGGTTAATACTAGAGGCAGGGATGAGGCCCTGTCAATGCCTTGGGATGACTTCAAGGCATTACTGCGGGCAGAGTTTTGCCCAAGGAACGAAATCAAGAAGGTTGAGACTGAATTACTCATTCTGGTTATGATTGGTGCTGGGCATCTGGCCTACACCACAAGATTCCATGAGTTAGCATCATTGGCACCGGATATAGTGCCAACACTGGAAAAGAGAATTGAGCGGTATATTGGAGGATTGCCTGCTTGTATGCAAGGTTTTATTCTTGCTGCTCATCCAACAACCATGGAAATGGCCGTTACTCTGTCATCAACAATGACAGATGTGATGGTTGCCTCTGGGGCAATCAAGAAAGAGGCTGACTCAGCCAAAGCTGGAACTTCAAAGAAGTCGGACAAGAGGCCGGCTAAGAAACAGAAGGTGGCTAGAAATTTTGCTGCTACCACTCAAGCTCCTATGCTCAATCAACCACCACCACTGCAGATCAGAAAGGCCTACACTGGCACTGCACCTTTGTGCAACTCATGCCAGTATCATCATCCACCAAACATCCTGCACAGACACTGCACCAACTGTGGGAGGTTTGGTCATCTGATAGCACAATGCAGGAGCCCGAGGGCTCAGAACAGAAACAACAACGCAGCTACTGCTACTGCTGCTGATAATAGGTCCTGCGACAACTGTGGTGAACCTTGTCACTTCTCTCGGGATTGTCCTAAGAGAAACCAACAACGGGCTCCAGCAGCACGAGCAAGAGCCTTTCAGATAGGAGCTGCTGATGCACGACATGACCCGAATGTTATCACGGGTACATTTCTCTAATCTGACTTCTATGCATCCATATTATTTGACACTGGTGCGGATCAGATTTTTATCTCATCCGACTTTGCATGCCATCTTAAATATGCTGAGGAATTGTTAGACTCCTCTGACACTATTGAGATAGCAAATGGCAAACAGATCACAGTAAACACAATATTTAGGAATTTCCCACTAAAACTTGGCGAGTACAAATTCTCCATCGACTTGATACCGATGGAGCTGGGTAGTTTCGACATCATCGTTGGAATGGATTGGTTATCTTTTAACCGAGTCGAGTTCATCTGTTCTGATAAGCTGCTACGCATTCCAGTGGAGAACAATGAGATTTTGGAGATTCGTGGAGACCAACTGAAACGCAGTGTCAAGATAATATCATGCATGAAGGCTCGCAAGTACCTTAGAAAACAATGCGTTGCATTCCAAGCTCACGTGATCAAGAAAGACAAGAAGACAACCAAGATTCAAGACGTGCCAATTGTGAAAGACTATGCGGGCGTGTTTCCGGATGATTTACCGGGACTGCCACCCGAGAGATCGATGCAGTTTCGAATCGATCTGATTCCGGGAGCGACTCCTGTAGCCAAGTCTCCTTACAGACTCGCACCATCAGAAATGCAGGAGTTGTCCAATAAATTACAAGAGCTACTCGACAAAGGATTCATCCGACCGAGCTTTTCCCCGTGGGGAGCTCCGGTTCTTTTTGTTAAGAAGAAAGATGGATCTTTCAGGATGTGCATCGATTACAGAGAGCTGAACAAGCTCACCATCAAGAATCGGTACCCGTTACCGAGAATTGATGATCTGTTTGATCAATTACAGGGAGCGCAGTACTTTTCAAAGATAGACCTGAGATCAGGCTACCATCAGCTCCGGATTGAAGAGGAAGACATACCAAAGACGGCCTTTCGTACCCGATATGGTCACTACGAATTTATGGTGATGCCATTCGGATTCACGAACGCACCGGCTGTGTTCATGGATTTGATGAATCGGGTGTGCAAGCCGTACTTAGATCAGTTTGTTATCGTCTTTATTGATGATATACTGATTTATTTAAAAAAGAGAAGGAACATGAACAACACCTCAAAACAGTCTTGGAACTCCTAAAAGAAGAATGACTATATGCCAAATTCTCCAAGTGTGAATTCTGGTTAAGGGAAGTTCAGTTCTTGGGTCACGTGATTAACAGTGATGGTATTCACGTGGACCCTGCCAAGATAGAAGCAACCAAGAACTGGGAGGTGCCTACAACACCGACCGAGATCAGATCATTCTTGGGATTAGCAGGTTATTATAGGAGATTCATTTCGAATTTCTCTAAGATAGCCTTGCCTCTCACCAAGCTCACACAGAAGAGTGAACCTTTTGTGTGGATTCAGAAACAGGAAGAGGCATTCCAGACATTGAAACAAAGATTGTGCAATGCTCCAATCTTAAAACTCCCAGAAGGCAATGATGACTTTGTAGTATACTGTGATGCGTCCCATCAGGGACTCGGATGTGTTTTGATGCAACGAGACAAATTCATTGCTTATGCCTCAAGACAGCTGAAAGTACACAAGAAGAACTACACAACACATGACTTAGAACTGGGAGCTGTTATCTTTGCTTTAAAGATATAGAGGCATTACCTGTATGGTACAAAATGCACTATCTTCACAGATCAAAAGAGTTTACAGCACATATTTGATCAGAAGGAGCTTAACATGAGACAAAGACGTTGGGTTGAGCTCCTGAGCGATTAGGATTGTGTGATCAAGTACCATCCGTGCAAAGCAAATGCTGTTGCAGATACTTTGAGTCAGAAGGAAAGAGTCAAACCCTTACGCGTTCGAGCAATGGGAATGACTTTGCAAACAAGCTTGAGAGGACAAATTATACAAGCACAAAAGGAAGCAGTGGCTAGAGACAAATTGAAACAAGAGCTCGACTGTGGAGCCGAGAAACATTTTGTGACAAAACAAGATGGAGTTATATATTATCTGGATCGTGTGTGGATCCCGGCAGTAGATGAACTCCGAACACTCGTTCTTGACGAGGCACACAAGACACGTTATTCAGTTCATCCTTGTGCCGATAAGATGTACCAAGATCTTCGGTCGTTTTATTGGTGGCCGGGTATGAAGAAAGATATTGCCACTTATGTTGGCAAATGCATCACATGTGCCAAAGTCAAAGCCGAACACCAGAAACCTTCTGGTTTGCTGGAACAACCAGAGATACCAAAATGGAAGTGGGAACAAATAGCTATGGATTTCATTACCAAGCTACCCCGCACTTCCAGCGGACACGATTCGATTTGGGTCATCATTGATAGATTGACCAAGTCCGCACACTTCTTGCCTATCAGAGAGCCATACAAGATGGAGAAACTAGGGAGACTATACGTTGATGAAATAGTGGTACGGCACGGTGTGCCATTGTCTATTATTTCAGACCGGGACAGTCGATTCACTTCGCGGTTCTGGCAATCATTGCAACAATCCTTAGGGACAAGTGTTAACTTGAGCACCGCTTATCATCCACAAACGGATGGAAAAAAGTGAGCGAACTATTCAAACCCTAGAAGATATGTTGAGGACATGCATCCTGGACTTCGGTGGAAGTTGGGATACACACTTACCACTCATTGAGTTCCCCTACAACAATAGCTACCATAGCAGCATTGGATGTGCTCCGTTTGAAGCACTTTATGGTAGAAAATGTCGGTCTCCAATTTGTTGGACCGAAGTAGGAGACAACAGAATCACTGGGCATGAACTTATTCAGGAAACTACTGATAAGATAGCCCAGATACAACAGAGACTACAAGCAACACGTAGCCGCCAAAAGAGTTACGCAGACAAACGGCGCAAGCCTTTGGAATTCGATGTGGGTGACCTAGTTATGTTGAAAGTGTCCCCATGGGAGGGCGTAGTTTGTTTTGGGGCTAAAGGCAAGCTAGCACCAAGGTATGTCGGACCGTTTGAGATTACTCAACGCGTAGGTCCTGTGGCATACAGACTCAAACTCCCTGATGAGCTCAGCGGAGTACACGATGTGTTTCATGTGTCAAATCTCAAGAGGTGCTTAGCAGACGAAACATTGATCATACCATTGGAAGAGATACAAGTTGATGAGCAACTACATTTCATTGAAGAACCTGTAGAGATTATGGAACGTGAAGTTAAGAAACTGAAACGAAGCCGTATCCCTATTGTAAAGGTTCGATGGGACTCCAAGCGTGGACCAGAATTTACCAGGGAGCGCGAGGAAAACATGAAGACCAAGTATCCCCACCTGTTCGAGAAGTAAAGCCCGACCTTTACGCTTAAATTTCGGGACGAAATTTCTTTAACAAGTGGAGACTGTGACAACTAGTACCTGACCGGCTGGCAAGTCCGTACGGTATGTGTACTATCAACAGTAACTATGTGTAAATACATGTGTGTAAACAGTACTTGTAACATCAGTGCCGGAACCGTCACCGGAACAGTGATCTCTACAGTACATGAACAGTAAATCAGGTACATATTTCAGTTATCAATAGTATATCACCTTCATTATATATGTTATCATAGCAAAGTTCAGGATCATTTCAGAAAAACAAGTTCAGAAAAATGGTTCATCAGTCAGATAATTATCTGGCAACACAGAACCATCATATGATTATGTGTTAGGATTCTATTATGTATAAACGTATGTGAGGATTCACATAACAAAACAACACGGATATCGTTACGTGAATGCTAAACCGACAGATTATTCGTATAAGTGACGATCTGTACGAATAAATCTGGAAGTTTAACGTTCTGAATGATATCCGATAATTAGAAAACCATATTGAAAAGTGTAGTTATCGTCGTATTTATTCGGGTGACGATTCGAACAAATACGCGCGATGACCGCGCGATTCGATGTAAACGTTAATTAAATATTTTGAAAATTTTAAAATAAATAAAAGATATTAGTTAATTTATTAGGAATCACAATCTAAAATAATTTTATAACTTTTATTTTAAAACCGGATCGTTTCGTTAAGAAAAAGGTGAAAAACCGGCATTTTTACGCAAAACCACGCGAAACCGAGCGAACCCGAACGGACCCGGGTATCTTCCTATCATTTAATGTGGCATTAAAGCCACACCAAACCCCCACCAACCAGATTTCTTCTCCCATTTTCGTCACTTTCTCTCCCAAGCTTTCTCTCTCTAAAACGCACAACATCTCTCTAAGATTTCTCACTCAATACTCCATGAAATCATGTGTTCTTGGTGTCTAAATCATCACCATCACTTGTAGAGCTCGAAAGTACAACCGATCTAAGCTTCCAACCGACTGATTCGAGGTAAAATCCGAGTTTTTGTTCGGTTTTAAAGGTTTGAAAACCCTAGAATCCACCCCCTTCTTGAAACCGACTAACACACTTCAAAACTTTCGGGAAATCACTCACGACACCTCTAGAACATGTTAGGAACGAGTCTTGGTTTAAACCCTGGTCATTTACCTTGAAAAGCCATGGCAGCACCTGCGTTCTTCGACCGGCCGAATGGCCAGGCTCAGTCGCCGAATGGCCAAGCTCATTCGCCGAATGGCCACGCTCAGTCGCCGAATGGCCAGGCTCAGTCGCCGAATGGCCAGGCTCAGTCGCCGAATGGCCAGGCTCAGTCGCCTGAACCATATTCGGCCTTCACCCCTATTCGGCCAAGTTGTTTCGGTTATGGCTCCTTCGGCTAGGGGTTGGGTTAGAACTATCAATGACAATCAAGAATTTTGGACGCATGGCAAGCATGGGGATAACATAGGGTGCATGGACGGGTTAGGTACACACGCCTCATGCATGGTGTGTGTGTGTGTGGGTGCATGGGAAGTGTTAGGGTTTTCCTAACATAAAGCCAACTTTGTATTAACTAAGAGTTAAACATGAGTGTCATTTGGTCTAAGGGCATGAAACCATCTAATGAAATTATAATGTGGACTCTCGTTAAAGAAAGTTTTCATAAATCACATTATGCTCTATACATGAATGTCAACATCTTTTGAGATCAACACCTTTATGAATACATTGGAAGAAGCACAAAGGATCAAAGAATAATCTAAAGTGTGGGGCGTTGATTTAATTATTAACATCTAGCCTTAGAAAAAAAAAACTATAAAGATATACGACCAACTTAGATGGTTTTCATAAACTATCTAAGCTTAGTTTAGCAAAGACCTATCAAGGAATCGTTTAAAGAACAAAGTCTATTAAATGGGCCCGAGGTTGGCCCAATGAGCTTTAACTAAGCCCATCATACGTTAATATCTTTTCATTTAAATTAACTATGTTTTGAATAAAAGAAATCAAAATACAAACCTTATTACATTAATTAAATGATTTTAAAAGAATGTCCAACTAATATAAAGATGTTTTAACTCAAGACTTGTAATTATTAATCGGGGATATTGGGTTACCAATGGGTAATAAGGTTAGTCTAGTTAGATGAAATCTTAGAAACACATTAATGATCTAGTACACGTAGTTGCACACCGAGACCAAACCCTAGTTACGACGACTACCATATATACTTATCATATTCGAATTCTCTTAAAATCAACTCAGGTACCGAAGATACTTAGGTTACAACAACGAGCGCGCATTTTGTGGTAATTATATACAGAGCAACACATGTGAGTTCATTGCCCCTTTTCTAACATTTTGTTTTAAAACGCGGGGCTGAGAAGCATGCGTAAACTGTTTTATTTAAACTGTTTATTTAAATGCTTTTATTTATTATATGTTCTTACATATATATGTTTGTTGATACTCCTAGACTCGTGTCTTGGAAATTATTAAACAGAGCAAATTATCAAATTAATTAAAGTACTCTTATGAGTAATACTTAAATTCTAAACTATAAACAAACCCCTAGTCCATTCAGTTCAAATTCAATAATCTAAATTCAAAGCGAAATCATATGAACTAAATCAAAAGATCATAGTCAAAGGAATCTAATTCGGTGTGAAATCTAAGATCAAAGAATCATAATCAAGAATCAAGTATCATTGTAAATCATGGGAATTCAAAATATCAGGATCAAGAGACTCAGGGAATCAGAAATCATAAATGTGTGAGAATCATTATAATAATGAAATCATTATGATCTAATGAAACCATTAATATTCAAGTTAAGGTGGATGTCAGTTGTATAGGGAATCAAGACCACGTGTAACACACATATAAAGTCCCTTCAGGTATAGAAGACTCTTGTAGTCAGGCTATACGGGCAATAACATGAACGATCAATGAAATCAATATCAAAGTCAAATCAAGAGAATCAAGAGATCAAGAATCAAAAGATCAAGAATCAAAAGATATCCTTAAAGTCCCTTTCAGATGCAGAAGACCATTGGGTCAGGCTGTAACGGGCAAAACATTAAAATCCCGCTCAGTTCAGGTGTACTCCTTGTGAGTTATGCCAGACATGGGTCACGTGTGAGAGGTTACAACTTGGACAACCACCAACAACTAATTCTAATTGATTGAGTTAAATAAGGCCTAATTATCATGTCTTAGTTGCATTTAAATGTTTTATTTAATTATTTAATTAAATATTTAACATTATATTTCTATCACTGACTTTTGGGAATTCATATATCTATGAGAAACTCAAGAGGATCAAAGGTAAATCAAGTTACGGAAAACATAATTCAAATCAGAGGTTGTAGGGTAAAAATGCTTAATTATCATTAACAACAGTGTCATATGCATATTAGTATGTGGTGGGATGTTGGCTAGGGCTTGTCCCTTACATATGCCCTATATATAAGCATACCGATGTGGATATTACATGTGGAGTTAATGAGGTTAGGGTCTTTACCAAAAGAGGTTTCAAATCATTTTCAATTACTAAACTATATGAACTCACCAACCATGTGTTGACTTTATTTTTGCATGACTTCTCAGGTGACGAACAGGTCAATTAGGAGGTCATTTCTTTTGGGCTAGGAATTCCGATAGAAGGCTTAGCATTTTGGACCTGCATACTTTTGAAGACATCATTATACAAATTATTTTGTATATCTTGTGTAAATACAAGATAGAAATTTATGATGTTGATGGTAGATTTACATTGTTAAATTATAAACAATACTGATGTAATTTAACTTTTTAATTCTATTATATTTAGAAATTCTCATGTATATCATGTGCAATGTAAACAATCTGATCATCACGATTATCACTCACGATATCGCGCCCCGGGAACCTTCCGCCCGACGGGGACACCTGATCCTACCCCGCCGGCTCGGGGTGTGACAGATTCGTATCAGATCCATGGTTATAGAGAAATATAGGTCACGTATTTAAACGGTTTGGCCTAGACTATAACCTAGGGACCCTGCATGTAGAGAACACAGGACTTAAGACTTTACTTGCATACTGTCTTCTATATTCGATCATTGCACTAACCAATAACTTTATTGGTTACGGTCAGAATGCCGCCACGAAGACAACCTCCCCTGCTGACATCAACACAAGACCAAGCTCCTCACTCTTCGACACCATCACCACCTGATTCACCACCGCCACCTCCTCCACCGCCTCCTCCTCCTCCATTGATAACTCAAACATCTGGCCCGAGCACAACACCAATGCTGGATCCTGCCACTATTGCATTGGTGACTTTTCTGAGCAGTCAGATGACCAGCCAGATGAAAGAAGCACTACCGGAAATGTTCATTCGTTTCCGTAATGAGATCAACAGTACTGGAAACTCATCAGGAGAAGTCAGTGGAAACACTGGTAGTACTTCAAACCACTCCTATAAGTCCTTTATGGGCTGTAAGCCACCCAGCTTTAGTGGGTCTGAAGGAGCTCACAAGGTTCGCTACTCTGCTGGAACATTCAACAAGCGAGCCTTGACTTGGTGGAACGGCCAAGTTAATGCAAGAGGAAGAGATGAAGCTATGGCGATGCCATGGGAGGATTTCAAGACTCTACTGAGGATAGAGTTTTGCCCCAAGAACGAACTACAGAAGCTAGAGGTTGAACTGTCCAACCATGTGATGAAGGGGGCTGATCACATGGGGTACACTACTCGTTATCACGAGTTGGTTGGTTTGGTGCCAGACATGGTACCGACTTTAGAGAAGAAGATAGACAGATATGTGGGTGGACTTCCTGCCTGCATTCAGGGAATGGTTGTTTCAGCCAACCCTACCACTGTCGAATCAGCAGTGAGATTGTCTGGAAAACTCACTGATCTGATGGTTGCCTCTGGAGTTCTGAAGAAAGAGGTTGACACCGGTAAACGCAAGGAAGAGTCTTCAAAGACACCTCATCACCAACTCCATCAGAAGAAGAAACAGAAGACCATCAAGAACTATACGGTGGCCACGCCTCTCCAACAAGTAGCAGCAGCACCACAAAACCCTAACCGCAAACCCTACACAGGCACGTATCCTCTGTGTGCCAAGTGTCAGTATCATCACCTTGCTAACACTCCCTGCAAACAATGCACGGGGTGTGGAAGAAAGGGTCATTGGGTTCAACACTGCCGGGCGACACCTAACCAAGCAGTCAACAATGCTGCTTTGGCTCTCCCTCCACCAACTAATCAGAATAATGGTGGATGCTATAACTGTGGCGAACAAAGCCACTATGCAAAGAACTGCCCGAAGAAGGCACCACAGGCAGTTCAAGCTCCCCGTGGAAGAGCTTTTGTTATTGGAGCACCAGCTGCACGCCAGGACCCAAATGTGGTCACTGGTACGTTTATCTTACATGATTTTTGTGCATCTGTTCTATTTGATACTGGTGCGGATCAGAGTTTTATCTCTGCCGATTTTGCATGCCAACTAGATTCTATAGAGGAACAGTTAGATTCCCCTTACATCATAGAAGTAGCTAACGGAAAACAGATTACAGTTAGTACAGTATACAGGGATTGCCCATTGACACTTAACGGTCATACATTTGCCATCGACTTGATACCGATGGAGTTGGGTAGTTTCGACATCATTGTTGGAATGGATTGGCTTTCTTCTAACCGAGTGGAAGTCATCTGTTCTGAGAAGCTGCTTCGAGTTCCATTACCAGATGATCGTGTGTTGGAAGTTAAAGGGGATCAAGCAAAACGAAGTGTCAAAATCATTTCATGCATAAAGGCGCGTAAGTGTCTACAGAAGCAATGTGTAGCTTTCCTAGTTCATGTGGTGGAAAAGGAGAAGGACAAGAAAAAGATTCAAGACGTACTGGTAGTGAAAGAATATCCAGAAGTATTCCCTGAAGATCTACCAGGTTTGCCACCGGCGCGACCGGTAGAATTCCGAATTGACTTAGTTCCTGGAGCAACTCCTGTTGCTAAATCTCCTTACAGGCTAGCACCCTCGGAGATGCAGGAATTGTCGAACCAGTTAAGGAGCTACTGGATAAAGGTTTTATTAGACCGAGCTACTCACCTTGGGGAGCTCCGGTCTTGTTCGTGAAGAAGAAACACGGATCGTTCAGAATGTGTATCGACTATCGAGAACTGAACAAGTTAACTATCAAGAATCGGTATCCATTGCCGAGAATTGATGATTTGTTTGACCAGTTGCAAGGAGCTCAGTATTTCTCGAAGATCGATCTACGGTCTGGTTATCATCAACTTAGAGTTCAAGATGAAGACATACCGAAGACGGCTTTCCGAACCAGATACGGTCATTACGAATTCCTAGTGATGCCTTTCGGATTGACGAATGCACCAGCGGTTTTCATGGATCTCATGAACCGAGTGTGCAAGCTGTATTTAGATCAGTTTGTCATTGTCTTTATTGATGATATACTGATTTATTCCAAGACCAAGACAGAGCACGAGCAACACCTCAGGAAGATCTTTGAACTGTTGATGGAACAGAAACTTTATGCCAAGTTCTCTAAATGTGAATTTTGGTTAAGGGAAGTTCAGTTTCTTGGTCACGTAGTCAACAGTGAGGGAATACATGTAGATCCCACCAAGATTGAAGCGATAAAGAACTGGGACACTCCGAAGACACCAACGGAGATACGGTCTTTTCTGGGATTGGCAGGTTATTATAGGAGATTCATCTCGAACTTTTCTAAGATAGCATTGCCTCTCACTAAGTTAACTCAGAAGAGTGAACCGTTTGTCTGGGAGCAGAAACAAGAGGATGCCTTTCAGACATTGAAGCAGAAGTTATGTAATGCTCCAATCCTATCACTCCCAGAAGGATGTGATGACTTTGTTGTTTATTGTGACGCATCCCATCAGGGACTGGGTTGTGTACTGATGCAACGAGACAAAGTTATCGCCTATGCATCAAGACAGTTAAAAGTTCATGAGAAGAACTACACTACTCATGATCTTGAACTGGGAGCTGTAATCTTTGCTCTGAAGATATGGAGACATTACTTATATGGCACTAGATGTGACAGCGCCGTTGGGTTGAACTTCTAAATGATTACGATTGTGTGATCAAGTACCATCCAGGAAAGGCGAACGTTGTAGCTGATGCCTTGAGCCGGAAGGAACGGGTCAAACCCTTACGCGTTAGAGCTATGGGGATGACTGTACAGACCAGTTTACAGGACAGGATCATTCAAGCACAGCAGAAATCAGTTGAAAGAGGAAACTTGAAGAAAGAACTTGACTGCGGAGCATAGAAACATTTAGAGACTAAGCTTGATGGAATGATCTACTACAAGGATCGTATATGGATTCCGGCGGTAGATGAACTGAGAAAGCTTATCTTCGATGAAGCACACAAGACTAGATATTCTGTTCATCCAGGCGCTGATAAAATGTACCAAGACTTGCGTGGATTTTATTGGTGGCCGGGTATGAAGAAAGGCATAGCCGAATACGTCGGTCGATGTCTTACGTGTGCGAAGGTAAAGGCGGAACACCAGAGACCGTCTGGTTTACTGGAACAGCCTGAGATTCCGCTCTGGAAGTGGGAACAAATAGCTATGGATTTCATTACCAAGCTACCCCGCACTTCCAGTGGGCATGATACTATCTGGGTTATCATTGATCGTTTAACCAAATCTGCTCACTTCTTGCCTATGCGTGAGACCTTCACGATGGATAAATTGGCAAGATTGTACATCAATGAGATAGTGGTACGCCACGGTATGCCATTGTCTACTATTTCTGATAGAGACAGCAGATTCACATCAAGGTTCTGGCAATCACTGCAGATATCTCTAGGGACACAGTTAAATATGAGTACAGCTTATCATCCACAAACGGATGGTCAAAGCGAACGTACAATCCAGACCCTGGAGGATATGTTAAGAACCTGTATTTTGGATTTCGGTGGAAATTGGGATTCCCATTTGCCATTGATCGAGTTCTCCTACAACAACAGTTATCACAGCAGTATCGGATGTGCACCATTCGAGGCTCTCTATGGTCGAAAATGTCGATCACCGATCTGCTGGACTGAAATTGGAGACAATCGAATAACTGGGCCAGAGCTTATTCAGGAAACCACTGACAAGATTGCTCAGATTCAGAGAAGATTGCAAGCTACAAGAAGCAGATAGAAAAGCTACGCTGACAAACGGCGTAAGCCGTTAGAATTCCAAGTGGAAGACCGTGTCATGTTAAAGGTTTCCCCATGGAAGGGTGTTGTACGCTTTGGAAAGAAAGGCAAGTTAGCACCACGGTACGTAGGACCGTTCGAAATCATCGAACGTATTGGTCCTGTAGCGTATAGACTGAGACTACCAGATGAGCTCAGTGGTGTGTATGTCGTGTTTCACGTCTCAAATTTAAAGAAATGCCTTGCTGACGAATCACTCGTCATTCCAATCGAAGAAATTCAAGTTGATGATCAGTTACACTTTATTGAAGAACCTTTAGAGATTATGGATCACAAAGTCAAGCAACTGAGGCGAAGCCGTATTCCGATTGTAAAGGTTCGTTGGAACTCAAGACGCGGACCCGAGTTTACTTGGGAACGTGAAGATCACATGAAGTCAAAGTATCCCCAACTGTTTGAAGAGGAAGCTGTACCCGATAATAATTCTTAAATTTCAGGACAAAATTTCTCTAACAAGGGGAGACTGTAACATCAGTGCCGGAACCGTCACCGGAACAGTGATCTCTACAGTACATGAACAGTAAATCAGGTACATATTTCAGTTATCAATTGTATATCACCTTCATTATATATGTTATCATAGCAAAGTTCAGGATCATTTCAGAAAAACAAGTTCAGAACAATGGTTCATCAGTCAGATAATTATCTGGCAACACAGAACCATCATATGATTATGTGTTAGGATTCTATTATGTATAAACGTATGTGAAGATTCACATAACAAAACAACACGGATATCGTCACGTGAATGCTAAACCGACAGATTATTCGTATAGGTGACGATCTGTACGAATAAATCTGGAAGTTTAACGTTCTGAATGATATCCGATAATTAGAAAACCATATTGAAAAGTGTAGTTATCGTCGTATTTATTCGGGTGACGATTCGAACAAATACGCGCGATGACCGCGCGATTCGATGTAAACGTTAATTAAATATTTTGAAAATTTTAAAATAAATAAAAGATATTAGTTATTTTATTAGGAATCACAATCTAAAATAATTTTATAACTTCTATTTTAAAACCGGATCGTTTCGTTAAGAAAAGGTGAAAAACCGGCATTTTTACGCAAAACCACGCGAAACCGAGCGAACCCGAACGGACCCGGGTATCTTCCTATCATTTAATGTGGCATTAAAGCCACACCAAACCCCCACCAACCAGATTTCTTCTCCCATTTTCGTCACTTTCTCTCCCAAGCTTTCTCTCTCTAAAACCCATAACATCTCTCTAAGATTTCTCACTCAATACTCCATGAAATCATGTGTTCTTGGTGTCTAAATCATCACCATCACTTGTAGAGTTCGAAAGTACAACCGATCTAAGCTTCCAACCGACTGATTCGAGGTAAAATCCGAGTTTTTGTTCGGTTTTAAAGGTTTGAAAACCCTAGAATCGACCCCCTTCTTGAAACCGACTAACACACTTCAAAACTTTAGGGAAATCACTCACGACACCTCTAGAACATGTTAGGAACGAGTCTTGGTTTAAACCCTGGTCAATTACCTTGAAAAGCCATGGCAGCACCTGCGTTCTTCGACCGGCCGAATGGCCAGGCTCAGTCGCCGAATGGCCAGGCTCAGTTGCCTGAACCATATTCGGCCTTCACCCCTATTCGGCCAAGTTGTTTCGGTTATGGCTCCTTCGGCTAGGGTTTGGGTTAGAACTATCAATGACGATCAAGAATTTTGGACGCATGGCATGCATGGGGATAACATAGGGTGCATGAACGGGTTAGGTACACACGCCTCATGCATGGTGTGTGTGTGTGGGTGCATGGGAAGTGTTAGGGTTTTCCTAACATAAAGCCAACTTTGTATTAACTAAGAGTTAAACATGAGTGTCATTTGGTCTAAGGGCATGAAACCATCTAATGAAATTATAATGTGGACTCTCCTTAAAGATAGTTTTCATAAATCATATTATGCTCTATACATGAATGTCAACATCTTTTGAGATCAACACCTTTATGAATACATTGGAAGAAGCACAAAGGATCAAAGAATAATCTAAAGTGTGGGGCGTTGATTTAATTATTAACATCTAGCCTTAGAAAAAAAAACTATAAAGATATATGACCAACTTAGATGGTTTTCATAAACTATCTAAGCTTAGTTTAGCAAAGACCTATCAAGGAATCGTTTAAAGAACAAAGTCTATTAAATGGGCCCGAGGTTGGCCCAATGAGCTTTAACTAAGCCCATCATACGTTAATATCTTTTCATTTAAATTAACTATGTTTTGAATAAAAGAAATCAAAATACAAACCTTATTACATTAATTAAATGATTTTAAAAGAATGTCCAACTAATATAAAGATGTTTTAACTCAAGACTTGTAATTATTAATCGGGGATATTGGGTTACCAATGGGTAATAAGGTTAGTCTAGTTAGATGAAATCTTAGAAACACATTAGTGATCTAGTACACGTAGTTGCACACCGAGACCAAACCCTAGTTACGACGACTACCATATATACTTATCATATTCGAATTCTCTTAAAATCCTCAGGTACCGAAGATACTTAGGTTACAACAACGAGCGCGCATTTTGTGGTAATTATATACAGAGCAACACATGTGAGTTCATTGCCCCTTTTCTAACATTTTGTTTTAAAACGCGGGGCTGAGAAGCATGCGTAAACTGTTTTATTTAAACTGTTTATTTAAATGCTTTTATTTATTATATGTTCTTACATATATATGTTTGTTGATACTCCTAGACTCCTGTCTTGGAAATTATTAAACAGAGCAAATTATCAAATTAATTAAAGTACTCTTATGAGTAATACTTAAATTCTAAACTCTAAACAAACCCCTAGTCCATTCAGTTCAAATTCAATAATCTAAATTCAAAGCGAAATCATATGAACTAAATCAAAAGATCATAGTCAAAGGAATCTAATTCGGTGTGAAATCTAAGATCAAAGAATCATAATCAAGAATCAAGTATCATTGTAAATCATGGGAATTCAAAAGATCCGGATCAAGAGACTCAAGGAATCAGAAATCATAAATGTGTGTGAATCATTATAATAATGAAATCATTATGATCTAATGAAACCATTAATATTCAAGTTAAGGTGGATGTCAGTTGTATAGGGAATCAAGACCACGTGTAACACACATATAAAGTCCCTTCAGGTATAGAAGACTCTTGTAGTCAGGCTATACGGGCAATAACATGAACGATCAATGAAATCAATATCAAAGTCAAATCAAGAGAATCAAGAGATCAAGAATCAAAGGATATCCTTAAAGTCCCTTTCAGATGCAGAAGACCATTGGGTCAGGCTGTAACGGGCAAAACATTAAAATCCCGCTCAGTTCAGGTGTACTCCCTGTGAGTTATGCCAGACATGGGTCACGTGTGAGAGGTTACAACTTGGACAACGACCAACAACTAATTCTAATCGATTGAGTTAAATAAGGCCCAATCATCATGTCTTAGTTGCATTTAAATGTTTTATTTAATTATTTAATTAAATATTTAACATTATATTTCTATCACTGACTTTTGGGAAATCATATATCTATGAGAAACTCAAGAGGATCAAAGGTAAATCAAGTTATGGAAAACATAATTCAAATAAGAGGTTGTAGGGTAAAAATGCTTAATTATCATTAACAACAGTGTCATATGCATATTAGTATGTGGTGGGAAGTTGGCTAGGGCTTGTCCCTTACATATGCCCTATATATAAGCATACCGATGTGGATATTACATGTGGAGTTAATGGGGTTAGGGTCTTTACCAAAAGAGGTTTCAAATCATTTTCAATTACTAAACTATATGAACTCACCAACCATGTGTTGACTTTATTTTTGCATGACTTCTCAGGTGACGAACAGGTCAATTAGGAGGTCATTTCTTTTGGGCTAGGACTTCCGATAGAAGGCTTAGCATTTTGGACCTGCATACTTTTGAAGACATCATTATACAAATTATTTTGTATATCTTGTGTAAATACAAGATAGAAATTTATGATGTTGATGGTAGATTTACATTGTTAAATTATAAACAATACTGATGTAATTTAACTTTGTAATTCTATTATATTTAGAAATTCTCATGTATATCATGTGCAATGTAAACAATCTGATCATCACGATTATCACTCACGATATCGCGCCCCGGGAACCTTCCGCCCGACGGGGACACCTGATCCTACCCCGCCGGCTCGGGGTGTGACAGTATTTGTATTAACAGAATTCTAAATACAAGAAACCGTTGTACGTAGTTTTGTGTAAACTTAGATACTGTAACTACAACATACATTTGAAACATTAGTTGTGTGTATTTAAGTGAAAACCTAAGTATAGTTAACACAAATAAACATCGGAAACAACAGTGTTCATACCAATAACAAGAACAAATCGGTTGCGATATGATATCCATAGATGACAGGAATCAGATGGCCGACAATTCAATGTGAAAACAATGTGAAAACAGGATGTTTAGTTGAGTCCGACAATGAGGAAATACAATTTAAAACAATGTTGCAGTGTCGTTTCAGAATAACGAACTGACAGTGTGTTTGCGTGGGTGACGATTCACACAAACATATCTGTGAGTTTAACGTTCTGAAATGATGACTGGGAAATAGAAAACAAAAGTCAGAAAGCCAAACCATTGACGTGTTCGTTCGAATGACGATTCGAACGAATACGCGCGATGGTGACGCGATCTGACGAAACGAAAACGAAACACGACACGAACGAAAATAAATTAATAAAATAAAATAAATAATATTTTACAATTTTGAAACTCATCGAAATAATTAAAATAACTTCTTTTATTTATTACACATAAAACACGCGTTACGTTCCGGAAACGCAACGAAAACATGAACCGAGCAATCGAAACGAAACCGAATACCTGCGAGGTACTTAAGGCTTAAATGAGAGTATTTTTCTCATTTCTCTCATTTCTCTCTCTCTCTAAAATACCACTCCCGTCCCTTTCTCTCTCAATAAGAAAAATCACCATTAACAAGCTTCAAAGATCCATAACTCCTTCATTTCTTCACGAAATTCGGTGATTCTTGAACCCACGCATAGATCTTGACGTCCTCTACATAGAAGTACAACAGATCTAGGCGGTTGTGTAGCAAAATTCAAGGTACGGGGCTGTGAAAATCCACGAAATTAGGGTTTTCTATATTATTTTTGGTCTAAATGAACATACAACCGGTCGACCCTCCTTCTAGTTGGAACCACACGATCACGAGTAACCACACTAGCCTAACATGACTCTGGAAGCAAAACAACAACAGGCGAGGTTTGATAGGGTTGGTGAGTTGCTGTTCGTATAGCCGAACCTGCAAGCATTCCTCAACCGAACCTGTGAACAACATGTTCACAAACCTGCGTGTCCAGACCATCTATCAGCCAAACCCTACTCGCCGAACCTTCAATGGCTAACGAACCTTGTGCTACACACGAACCCAAGCCATGCACGAACCCTTCCAGAATCACGAACCTTCGGGCTGATGCCGAACCTTCAAACCCTCGCCGAACCATTTGATGTTAGCCGAACCATGAGATATTGCTGAACCCTACTCAACTAACCTAAGCTACAACAACCGAACCTTTACTAACCAACTCATGTCACCGAACCTAGCCACATCACCGAACCTATGTCCCTCACTCGGCCGAACCTATTGGTTCCAAATGGGCGAACCTATGCTATGAGATCTTTAGCCGAACCCTAGTCTATTTAACCAAAAAGGTTGGCTGCATTGGATGCCACGAACTTCAGTTGATGAATTTAATACAACTCCTACGTATATCAAGCCCATCAGGATTGTTTCAGGCCCAACAGCCTTTCTCGGCCCAAGGGATGAGCCCAAGTCAATTGATTTAGTCTTCAATGAAACCTGTCGACTTAAATTAGATTTGGCCCAATAGTATCTATTTCGCCTACCACACACCTTTCGGCCCAATCGAATAGTTCAAAGATATGCTTGGGCCCATATTACATATTGGGTTTAAGGTCCACCTAGACCGGCCCAATGATTTTCGGCCCACTTTCTAATTGGACTAGATTAATATTCGGCCCACATAACTTCGAATGAGATCAACACACGAAACCGAAATATTATGGATTAAATGAAATTCATAAAAATCGTGTCTTTCAAACATGTTAATAAAGGATTTCAAAAGCAAGGTATAAAGTTCACTACCAGAACTTAAGTTATTTTTAGTAACTACTTTGAGTTATTAAATTACACAATTTTCTATGATCAAAACAAGCGAATCATAAAATCAATAACACTACATGTTAAGTCTAACTTAAAGTAATGGAGTGTTAGTAGAATTGAGAATAAGAGAAACAAGGGCCGAATGAAGACCGAGACTTCCGTGTGTTAGACAACTCTAGAGCTAACACCTACACACGCTCAAACACTAACAAATTATATTTACAAATTGTAAACAACGTGAAATCAATACAGGATCGTGAACACAAACTCAAGTTCAATCAAGAGCGCGTGCATTCTTCATTTAAGCTAAGTCAACCACTTCAAACATAAGGTGAGTTCATATGCCCCTTTTCTTTAATCTTAACTGATTTTAAACTCACGGGGCTGAGAAACATGCTTACTTTTATTTATTTAAAATTTTTGCTTAACATATTGCTAATACTTTGATTTAGATAATATTAAATTGTTTATTATCGCTTATCATTGTATGCATGCTTGTATGATCATGATATGACAGGGACAATCAGATGAATATGATAATATAATTTCATAATTCATCAACACACTAGAATAACATAGTTGTAAGATTTTATGTTATAACATTTAGTTATTCTTACATGAGTAAACATTGAGAAAATTCATACACAAATAAACATTGAGAACATTGACATAGAAACATGATGACATTACAAAATACATGAATGATTAGAAGATAGTACATCTTCTTAACATCATTCAACATTATAAATTAACTAAGTGTGATAAGTCGAGTACTTAAAGCACTTAGTTTACACCTTAAAACATGTTATGCGATAACATGGAGCATTGAGTATCCACCACCTGCGTCACTTAAGGGTAGTAAGACTAGTTCTTACTACGGCTTAAGGATTACATGGTGAACATATGGATTACATGGAATGATAATCATGATAACGTAACTTCATGATAACAACTTCATTCACACAATGATTAACATAACATAATAAGACAAGTTCTTATTCGACTTTGTTAATCACATGAGAACATCCCACAATGAGAACAAGCAATATCATCGATGTACATCATCCATCGTTACCTGTGGACTAGTAGACTGAGGAATTTATTTTCTCTCATGTCATATTATTAGTAACAGCTTCGATGAAGGCAATGGGATCACAAAGTGGTAGAGGTAAATCGGATGCATTGAAATCTGATTACGTGAGTATTGCAATGGATTCCTTTTAGGCTCTATGAACTTCGCATTGAGAACAAATGACAAATAGTTAACTAACACTTTTAATATTTAAAAGTGAATTAACAGTTAACCCATCAAGCAATAGAATAATACAAGGAACAGATTAAGTAAATCTAATATCCTTAATACCTATAATGGTTATCAATACTTCGGTTTGATAACTACAATTCTATAATTATATTATTCTATACATGATATCACAGGTGATCAATAACGAGATGAACATGTGGAATGGGAATGGAAATCAATAGTTGTATTGCAAGTAGTGTGGAGTTCTAGTAGTGATGTGGTGGGATGTTGGCTAGGGCTTAGTTCCCTTACATATGCCCTATATATAAGCATCACTACTAGGATGATATATTACTTGTGAATATAACTATTGAGAAGCCATTGGGAGAACAGGTGAAACAAATAACATACAAGTAACATAATTAACATTGTGATTGTGCATGTGAATGAATCAAGGTTTTCAATTTACATACTTATGAACTCACCAACCTAGTGTTGACTTTGTTTAATTGCATGTTTTCTTAGGTGATGAACAGGTGTAGCTACATATATGCATGGGCTAAGCTAGTGGACGTTTAGAAGACCTAGCTTCATTTTGTGTTGCATGCTTTTGATGACAAAAAAAACAGTGAATCATCTTTTTTATATCTTGTACAGATACAAGATATAGTTTCATTGATTCTTGTGATAGATTTACTTTGTTAAATTATGAACGATACATTATAATTTAATCTTGTATTTCTATATCATGAATATGTTAGTATTTCTCCTTTATTTATCATGTGCTATGTAAACAATATGATCATTTGATTATCACTCACGATATCGCGCCCCGGGAACCTTCCGCCCGACAGGAAAACTCGATCCGTTCCCGCCGGCTCGGGGTATGACAATCTAATACGAGTCGTATAACAATAAAAAAGGTGATTTAAGTAGCAATGGCAATTCGATTGAAATGCAAGAGATAAAGTGCAACTGTAGGAGAAGGGTCGGAATACGTACAAAAAAAAATAATATGAAATTTAACCCTACGATCAAAGGATTAGAAATCCATACCTTAAGAATATTTCAACTCTTGCAAAATGTCTAAGATCTGTGTTGAAATTTTTTACCACCTAATTAAATACATATTATTAAAAATTAATGTTACGAACCATTTTGTAATGTGAATCTGCTGGGTCTTTTTCATTTCTTTAGTTGGTGTTCAAGTTAACACTTTTGAAGTATAAACAAATTTTAGTTCAAACATTATTTGTAAATAAACATTGTACAATTTTTAAATCTTTTTAACTATATAGGTGTCACACCCTGAGCCGGCGGGCTGGATCGACTTTCCCGTCCGGCGGAAGGTTCTCGGGGCGCGATATCTTTTGATAATCAAATTGATCAGATTGTTTGCATAGCACATGATATATAAATGAGAAATGTTAACATGACAATGATATAGAATTACAAAGTTAAATTACAATGTATCGTTCATAATTTAACTAAGTATATCTATCCAAAAGAATCAATGTGTTTCTATCTTGTATCTGCACAAGATTTACAAAAGATGATTCAATGTTTTGTCATTCAAAAGTATGATCAAGACAAAATGCAGCTAGGTCTTCTAAAAGTCCACTACCTATTTTCCTGAATGTTGGTGACTAAACATGTTCGTCACATGAGAAAACATGCATTTAAACAAAGTCAACACGAGGTTGGTGAGTTCATAAGTTTAATAATTGAAAACCATAGATTTATTGTCATTCATTTTCACAATGTTGTCTTGTTTATGAATGTTTCATTTGTCACACACAATGTCCTCTCCATAGTTATACTTACAAATGGTATTTCATCCAATCAAGCATGCTTATATACAGGGCATACGAAAGGGTCTAGCCTACAACCCACCACATGCTCAACAGAATTCAACACCACTTGTCATACAACTATGGATACCCATTTCATTTCACCCATGATTCCCCAAGTCCGATTATTCCCAACATTTGGAAAAGAGACGTAATTGTCTCTGTTAGCTATTCCATACGGATTAGCCCGGCGTGTAAGATATCCTCCTCGATATCTAGAGCAAAACTTAATAGTTTTTGTAGCTATTCATTTCTGATTAGCCCGGAGTGTAAGATATCCCCCAAAGATATCTAGAGCAAGACTAAATAGTCTTAGTGGCTGTCAATACTGCCCAGCCCGATCTGTAAGATATCCTTCCCATAATATCTATTTGAGTGACACTTAATTGTCTCTAGGCATGTTACCATTGATAAGTTTGGCGTGCAAGATATTCTCTCCATAATATCTAGAAAATGAAAGTTTAGAGTCTCTATGTATGTGTTTTCTGACTGGTTTGGATTGTAAGGTATCCTCTCCATGATACCTAGATTGAGACATGATTGTCCCAGTGGCTGCCATTTCTGACCAACCCGGTGTGTAAGATATCCTCTCCATGATATCTTTTTGAATGAATAGGTTCCCAAGACCTTTGGAGTGTTAATAAGTAGAATGTTATTGCATGCAATGCTCGGTATGTTCCTAATGAATCGAGTCAACTCCATTTCAATGAAAATGAAGTTATAACCCTTTTTGGTATGTTGTTTGTTAGAAATGATGTAAGCGTTATGGTTATTTATTAAAATTAACCAATTGTCCCATGCTCACTACTATAGAATCCCCAAAATCCCATTCCAAGAGTGTGATTTATTATAAACAGCCCAGTAGTAATCAAGGTATGATGTCCGTAATGATGTTCACAATGATATTCCCAATGTTATGTGTTCTCATGTGTTAACCATGTGTGCTAAGAACTTCTCTTAGCGCGCAGGGTTGGTTTGTGTGATGAATGATATCCTTATCATGAAAGTATTTTTCATGATTATCATTCTTGTTTCTACTTGATCTTGATTCTTGTTATCACATTGTCACGTCACTGTTCACCCATTGTAGATAACAAAGTGTTATAAGTATGAAACTTAGATCTTTGTTTTAGAGTTTTCCATATTATTCTAGTTAAACTTGAGTTGGTTGTTACACAGTCACAAATAACCATGTCACCATCTTTGTAGAAATTTAAGGTTTTAGGCTTTATGAAACTAAACCCAAACCTTGCCACCTTTGTAGTAAAATAGAATCATTATACAAATGCAAGCGTGTGTCCATGATTATTGATTTAGTTTATTAGGTTACATCCTTAACCATGAGGGCCGAAAGTTACGTGGCTGAATCAATTAATTGGGCCGGAACAGCTCATGGGCTGAACCAGTGGCAGTGGGCCACTCAGGATTGGGCATGGGCCGAGGTAATAAAATGGGCCAAACAAACGGACTTAAATCGATTGGGCCGAATCAATAGCCCTTGGCTGAATCCAGTTCATGGGCAGGAGTGGCCAAACTGGGCCGAAGGATTGATGTGGTTCGTCTGGAGGATATTTGCAGAGCAATGTAGTGGTCGAATGAAGGTTGGCCCCAAATGAGGGTATGCATGGCCGAATAAGGGGTCCTAGGCTGAATGAAGTATTGGCCGACTAGGGTGGCCGACCGAACCAAGGGTTTCCCGAATGTAGTTGCTCCGAATGAGGGGTGTACCGCCGAATGACAACTCATCTCCAAGCCATTCGATCGCCTCCTACTTCGGGTGCTGCCCATGCGGCCCTAGCCTCATTCGGCCGAATGGCCTTCCTTCGGCTGGCTGTATGTCGAGGTCGGCAAGGTGCCTTCAACCCAGCCCCAAATCGAGATTTACAAGGGTCCTTGGTGTTGGTATGTGTTAAGGCTAGTTTCAGTGGGGTGTAGTTCGAGTAGAAAGGTGCTTGGCCGTTGGCCACACATGGTTCGACCAAGGGTTTAGAAAACCCTCTTTTTCGTGGCATTCAAGATCCATTACCTCTAGTTTTGTTGGATAACTCTTCAGATCGGTTGTACTTCTAGGCAGAGGAGATCAAGGGCTTCGATTTGGTCCAAAGATGAAGGAATTTGGTTCAGAAATGAGAGAGATCTTGAGGGTTGAAGTTTGAAAATGGTAGAGAGAGTGAAACCAGGATTAGGGTTTTAGAGAGAGAGAGGGAAGAGAAAAATGAGGAAGAAAGCCTCATTTAGGCTTTTTAATACTTCGGGTGTGTTCGGGTTCGTTTCGGTTGCTCGGTTTTCGTTTTCGTCGCGTTTCCGGCACGTAACCGCGTATTTTACGAATTTTAAATAAATAATTCTTCTCAAATTTTTTTGATGAGTTTCAAAATTGTAAAACATAAAATTATTATGTTTTCTTTTTACTATTTCGTTCGAGATTAACTCGTTAAACTACCGTTTCGTCAGAAAACATCACTTGCGCGTGTTTTCGTACAGAGCGCTAACTGTACGAACACGATCCTACGTTTCACTTTCTTATTTGGTTTTCTACTTTTCAGTTATCGTTCAGAACATTAGACCCACAGATATGTTTGTGTGAATCGTTACCCACGCAAACACACTGTCGGTTTATTATTCGTCTACAATACTGAATTATGGTTTTACATTGGACATTCTCACAGACGGACTCAACTAGACTTGCCTATTTTCACATTGTTATAATACTGAGTTGTCGACCATCTGATTCCTATCATATGCGATATCAGATCGCAACCGATGTGTTCTTGCCAATTGTTTGTACACTGTTGTTTCTCTTGAGTTGTTGTATTTCCTGTATTTATGTTTTCACTTAAACACATACAACGATTGTTTGTTTTTCTGAGTTCTGTTGTCACACGACTGTTTAGCATTGTATTTACACACAGTAAATAGTGAAAGTACACGTACCGTACAGACTTTTCGGACGGTTTGGTACTGGTTGTCACAGTCTTCCCTTGTTAAAGAAATTTCGTCCCGAAATTTAAGCATAATTGTCGGGTACTACTTTTTCTTTGTATAGGTAGAGATGTTTTTGATATCACGTGTTTCTTATGTTCTCCAGTTTACGCGGAGTTGTGTTTGAGTTTCATCGAGTCTTTTTGTGATGTGATACGGATTCGTATTCAGTCTCTCGACCGCACGATCCATAGTGTTCGAGGTTCCTTGAGGAGATGTTGTCTTTATGTGACCTAGTCCTTCTCAATGAGCCTAGGCTTGTGTCTATAGTTATGTAGGAGTATACTCGTTTTCACTTTTCATGTTGATTCAATAACATCAAACTTGTTGGAAGTGTGAGGTAGCTTGGCATTTGAAATCAATAGCTGTTTGTGTACACTCCCATTGTGGTATCTCGAGTTGTTTCAACAACTTCAACGTTCTCAACGTTCACTATGTTGCCTATACTCGTGTGTTATTTCTTGTCAGGAGGAACCTCTCATCCTTCCCCTTGTTGAAATGGATTCGTATATTTTCCGGTAGGACAATATTGATGGATCTATTCGTGAGTTTTTGTACCCCAGTAATGTGATTTATGAACACATCTTTGTTGTCACTGTAAGGACATGGAGAAAGTTTTGTCGGATCAGATGACTTCAACCCTATTAAGGGAAAAACATCTGTTCTGTTGATGATTTTGACATTACTCGTGTCCATTGATTTGATTTCTATAGTTATGATTGTTCACTAAAAGTAAGTGAATAGTATGTTCATGTCATTTATACTTGTTTACCTTCAACTACTAAAATAGTGTATGAAGTATTCCGAAGTTGCCCCAATTTGAGTAAGTTATAAACTAACTTTTAAGAGGCAAGCGAAAATCTATGCTAGTATTAAATAATACAACTGCAAAATTTTAAATGAAAATCGTACCAGTGTTGGTGTCAGTGTCCTGGCGTGCAGCAGCCGCCCCTATCCTGAATGCTCGTCCCCTCGGTGCTTGCCCTCTCGGTAGCACCCTCTTTGGGCAGTCCTTTGCATAATGTCCTGGTTCCCCGCAGGTGTAGCAGGAAATGTGATCATTTTGTACAGCGGTCTGTACCACTGCTTGATTAACCCTGTGCTGGGTTGCTTGGTTCTTGCAGAATTTGGCCCAATGCCCCATTTTCCCACAATAAGTACATTGTCTGCACCCTGCATTTGGTTGATGATGGTAGTTGCACTTATTGCAGAATGGAGCCGTGCCAGAGTAAGGTTTTTGGTTCAGTTGTGGTTGTGTGGGCACCGTTTGGTTGGTAGCAGTGGTCGTTGCCAAATTCTTGGCGACCTTTTGTTTCTTGGCAGGGTGTCGCTCTAGTTCCGCATTAGTCCCAGACTCTTTCTTGAGTACGCCAGAGGCAACCATCACATCAGTCAGTGTAGCTGAAAGTGTGACAGCCATATCTAGTGTGGTTGGGTGTGCGGAAATCACGTGCCCTTGAATGCAAGGCGGTAGTCCACCGACATACCGTTCAATCCTTTTCTCGAGTGTGGGCACGATATCTGGTGCCAGTGTTGCTAGTTCATGAAATCTGGTGGTGAACGCCAGATGTTCATCTCCCACCATCATGTGGTTTAGCAGTTCTGTTTCTACCTTCTTCAGTTCATTCCTCGGGCAGAACTCGCCCCTCATCAAGGTCTTGAAATCCTCCCAAGGCATAGCCAATGCCTCATCTCTTCCTCTGGTTTGAACCAGGGCATTCCACCAGGTTAGTGCTCGTTTCTCAAACGATCCTACAGCATACCTCACTCGGTGTTGGTCAGGACAACCGCTAATGTCTAAAGTAGTCTCCATTTTCTCGATCCACTGGATCAAGCCAACGGCACCTTCGTTTCCACTGAAACTAGGCGGTTTGCATCCCACAAAGTTCTTGTAGGAGTAGTCAGTTTCATTCTTGGTGTTTTCACTGCCCTCTCCAGATGAGTTTCCCGTATTGTTGCTGCTATTGTTGTTAATCATGTTCATCATATCAGGGATCACATCCCTCAGTTGGCTCATCTGTAAAGTGGCAAATGCGATGGTAGCCGGGTCCAACTCATGAACAGGTGGTGGCTGTGGAGGTGGAACATGTGGAGGAGGAGGTGGAGGTCGTTGTGTAGGAGAGTCAGATGGTGACGGTGTAGATGAATGCGGAGCTAAGTCATGTGGTGGTGGCAGTATAGCTGGTGGTGGTCTTCTTGGCGGCATTCTGATCATAACCGAAAGAAAATCGGTTAGTGCAGTGATCAGACGCAGAAGACATATGCAAACAGAATCCTATGTGGTATGATCTCTACATGAGGGTCCCTAGGTTATAGTCTAGGCCAAACCGTTTAAGTAATATGACCTATATTTCTCTATAACCATGGCTCTGCTACCAATCTGTCACACCCCGAGACGGCAGGCTGGATCAACTTTCCCGTCAGGCGGAAGGTTCTCGGGGCGCGATATCGTTTGATAATCAAAATGATCAGATTGTTTGCATAGAACATGATATATAAATGAGAAATGTTAACATGACAATGATATAGAATTACCAAGTTAAATTACAATGTATTGTTCATAATTTAACTAAGTAAATCTATCCAAAAGAATCAATGTGTTTCTATCTTGTATCTGCACAAGATTTACAAAAGATGATTCATTGTTTTGTCATTCAAAAGTATGATCAACACAAAATGCAGCAAGGTCTTCTAAAAGTCCACTAGCTATTTTCCTAAATGCTGGTGACTAAACTTGTTCGTCACATGAGAAAACATGCATTTAAACAAAGTCAACATGAGTTTGGTGAGTTCATAAGTTTAATAATTGAAAACCATTGATTTATTGTCATTCATTTTCACAATCTGACACACAAGTCTTGTTTATGAATGTTTCATTTGTCACACACAATGTCCTCTCCATGGTTATACTTACAAATGGTATTTCATCCAATCAAGCATGCTTATATATAGGGCATACGAAAGGGTCGAGCCTACAACCCGCCCAGACGCCATCCCACCACATGCTCAACAGAATTCAACACCACTTGTAATACAACTATGGATACCCATTTCATTTCACCCATGATTCCTCAAGTCCGATTATTCCTAACATTTGGAAAAGAGACGTAATTATCTCTGTTAGCTATTCCATACGGATTAACCCGGCGTGTAAGATATCCTCCTCAATATCTAGAGCAAAACTTAATAGTTTTTGTAGCTATTCATTTCTGATTAGCCCGGAGTGGAAGATATCCCCCATAGATATCTAGAGCAAGACTAAATAGTCTCAGGGACTGTCAGTACTGCCCAACCCGATCTGTAAGATATCCTTCCCATAATATCTATTTGAGTGAGACTTAATTGTCTCTAGGCATGTTACCATTGATAAGTTTGGCATGCTAGATATTCTCTCCATAATATCTAGAAAATGAAATTTTAGAGTCTCTATGTATGTGTTTTCTGACTGGTTTGGATTGTAAGTTATCCTCTCCATGATACCTAGATAGAGACATGATTGTCCCAGTGGCTGCCATTTCTGACCAACCTGGTGTGTAAGATATCCTCTCCATGATATATTTTTTAATGAATAGGTTCCCAAGACCTTTGGATTGTTAATAAGTGGAATGTTATTGCATGCAACGCTCGGTATGTTCCTAATGAATAGAGTCAACTCCATTTCAATGAAAATGAAGTTATAACCCTTTTTGGTATGTTGTTTGTTAGAAATGATGTAAGCATTATGGTTATTTAATAAAATTAACCAATTGTCCTATTCTCACTACTATATAATCCCCAAAATCCCATTCCAAGAGTGATTTATTATAAACAGCCCAGTAGTAATCAAAGTATGATGTCCGCAATGATGTTCACAATGATATTCCCAATGTTATGGGTTCCCATGTGTTACCCATGTGTGCTAAGAACTTGTATTAGCGCACTGGGTTGGTTTGTGTGATGAATGATATCGTTATCATGAAAGTATGTTGTCATGATTATCATTCTTGTTTCTACTTGATCTTGATTCTTATTATCACATTGTCACCTCACTGTTCACCCATTGTAGATAACAAAGTGTTATAAGACTAAATCTTAATACACTCGTGTTATTCGATTTGGTTTGATAATATCTTGATGTTATATCATCAAGTATCATCCTAATTGTATTGAAATGATAATTTCACACACATGCGTACCCATGATAGTATGATATGAAAATAGTATAACGAAGTATGATAAAGCATGTTATGGTATGGAAAGGTATGATAAAGTATGATAATGTATGATAAATATGTGTTAGCATGTTTCTCTGCCCCGTAGTGATAATCAAAAGATTAGAAAATGGGGCATATGAACTCACCTTGTAGTTGTTGTGGTTGACTAATTCTAAACATGGCGCGCTCTGGTTGTGCCTGTTGTTGTTTTCACGATCCTGTGTGGATTTCACAATGTTTGTAACTTATAAGTATAAGTTATAGATGATTTGTGTGTGTGTTTGTGTTAGCCCCAAAGTTGGCTAACACTCGTAAGTCTCGGTCATCATTCGGCCTCGTTTGCTTGTTATATTTCATTATTATAACACGCCTTTATGTTGTGGGTTTACCTTGGCTTGTCATAAGAATAATTTGTGAAAATGTGAACTCATTATAGTTTTCTAAGTATGAAACTTAGATCTACGGTTTAGAGTTTTCCATATTATTCTTGTTAAACTTGAGTTGGTTGTTACACAGTCACAAATAACCATGTCACCATCTTTTAAGAAATTTAAGGTTTTAGGCTTTATGAAACTAAACCCAAACGTTGCCACCTTTGTAGTAAAATAGAATTATTATACAAATCCGTGCATGTTTCCATGATTATTGATTTAGTTTATTAGGTTACATCCTTAACCATGTGGGCCGAATGTTACATGGCTGAATCAATTAATTGGGCCAGAACAGCTCATGGGCCGAACCAGTGGCAGTGGGCCAATCAAGATTGGGCATGGGCCGAGGTAATCAAATGGGCCAAACAAATGGACTTAAACCGATTGGGCCGAATCAATAGCCCTTGGCTGAATCTAGGTCATGGGCCGGAGTGGCCAAACTAGGCCGAAGGAATGCTGCGGTTCGTCCGGAGGAGATTTGCCGAGCAAGTTGGTGGTCGAATGAAGGTTGGCCCCGAATGAGGGTATGCATGGCCGAATAAGGGGTCCTAGACCGAATGAAGTATTTGCCGACTAGGGTGGCTGACCGAACCAAGGGTTTCCCGAATGTAGTTGGTCCGAATGAGAGGTGCACCGTCGAATGTGAACTCATCTCCAAGCCATTCCATCGGCTCCTACTTCGGGTGCTGGCCATGCGGCCCTAGCCTCATTCGGCCGAATGGCCTTCCTTCGGCTAGCTGTATGTCGAGGTCGGCAAGGTGCCTTCAACCCAGCCCCAAATCGAGATTTACAAGGGTCCTTGGTGTTGGTATGTGTTAAGGCTAGTTCGAGTAGAAAGGTTCTTGGGCGGTGGCCTCACATGGTTCGACCAAGGGTTTAGGAAACCCTCTTTTTCGTGGCATTCAAGCTCCATTACCTCGATTTTTGCTGGATAAGTCTTCAGATCGGTTGTACTTCTAGGTAGAGGAGATTAAGGGCTTCGATTTTGTCCAAACATGAAGGAATTTGGTTAACAAATGATAGAGATCTTGAGGGTTGAAGTTTGAAAATGGTAGAGAGAGAGAGTGAAACCGGGATTAGAGTTTTAGAGAGAGAGAGAGAGGGAAGACAGAAATGAGGAAGAAAGCCTCCTTTAAGCTTTTTTATACTTCGGGTGTGTTCGGGTTCGTTTCGGTTGCTCGGTTTTCGTTTTCGTCGCGTTTCCGGCACGTAACCGCGTATTTTACGAATTTTAAATAAATAATTCTTCTTGAATTCTTTTGATGAGTTTCAAAATTATAAAACATAAAATTATTATGTTTTCTTTATTTTTACTGTTTCGTTCGAGATTAACTCGTTAAACTACCGTTTCGTCAGAAAACGTCACTTACGTGCGTTTTCGTACAGAGCGCTAACTGTACGAACACGATTGTACGTTTCACTTTCTGATTTGGTTTTCTACTTTTCAGTTATCGTTCAGAACGCTAGACCCACATATATGTTTGTGTGAATCGTCACCGACGCAAACACACCGTCGGTTTATTATTCGTCTACAATACTGAATTATGGTTTTGCATTAGACATTCTCACATATGGACTCAACTAGACTTGCTTATTTTCACATTGTTATAATACTAAGTTGTTGACCATCTGATTCCTGTCATCTGCGGATATCAGATCGCAACCGATGTGTTCTTGCCATTTGTTTGCACACTGTTGTTCCTCTTGACTTGTTGTATTTCCTGTATTTAAGTTTTCACTTAAACACATACAACGATTGTTTGTTTTTCTGAGTTCTGTTGTCACACAACTGTTTAGCATTGTATTTACACATAGTAAATAGTGAAAGTACACATACCATACGGACTTGCCGGACGGTTTGGTACTGGTTGTCGCAATAGGTGTCCAATCCTACATATTTATTAATAAACTTACTATTTTCAATTTACTTGTAAATCATATTCAAATAATTTATGTTAATTTGAGAAACAATAAAATGTTCTACTAAAGTTTATTTATAACGTATAATTTTGTAACCTTTATAACCTCCTTTAGTTACATTACAATTTATATTAATTTAAGGTATACAATTGAATTTAAGTTGTTAATGTTAATAATTGTGTGCTCAATTTGGCAGCTAACTAAAAATCGCTTTTTGGAATTGTTCATTTTTTTCTTTATGATCAGTTTGTCGTCCCCAAGGTTCCACATATATATATATATATATATATATATATATATATATATATATATATATATATATATATATATATATATATATATATATATATATATATATATATATATATATATATATATATTCATCGGTTAACATTTTATCTTAGAAACTAGATTAAGTATTTACCGGTTCTAGACCACTAATGGCTTTCTACAGTAGAATTGTTCTTGAGTGCAAATAAACCAGAGTAGCGTTCGATCAGCAAATAAAAAATTACAAGCTGCGAATCAAGAAGACTTCCCGCCTTATTTTTATTGACTTACGCAACAGGTGAGGAGATTATCAATTAGAACAGATGAGTTTAACATTACCTCGAGTCGTAACAGTAGATCGTTAATGTCACCAAAGTTGCTTCTGAGCAGCGCGTCGGAGCCTCGTTATGACTTGAGCGGCGTCAACAGATATGAACGATAACCCGTGGTCAACACCTTGTCTCGTCCTTAAGAAACATGATAGTTAACGCAGCAGAGTTGCTCGATCAAAGCTTGTCTGGTGGTGATCTTGTGCGAGATGAAACTGAGATGCGTAGGATATTATTCGGTGGACAACATCGTGAAGATATACATCAAATTCTTTGGTGATTTTTCTTGTAAATGGGAGGTGGTGTGCCGATCCAAAAGGAGAACGTGATTAGCTCCAAGAAGTTGACATTTTGAGTTTATTTACGTGGGTCAACATTTCATTTTATTTTAATTATTGATTTCTTTTTTTTAAACTCTCAAAATCACCATGCAACTTTCTTTTGAAATGAATTTTATTTACTTTACTTATTTGATTATTGTTGGTGGTGTTGTTGTTGTTGTTGTTGTCGCTATTGGTGCTGTTGGTGCTGTTGGTGCTGCTGATGCTGCTGCTGCTGGTGGTGATGCTGCTGCTCCTGCTCCTGCTGTTGGTCCTGTTGTTGTTGTTGTTGTTGTTGTTGTTGTTGTTGTTGTTGTTGTTGTTGTTATTGGTGTTGTTGTTCTTTTAGGTTATTTCAACTCTATCCCTCTTAATTTAATTTCGTCCTCGAAATTCAATAATCAAGTTAACTTGATTCCTAATGACACGTTATGTTAACCAGACTTTCATAAACACGTAACATTTTCAAACCGAATATAACCAACAAATAGATAAGAGAACATACTTTTATTTTTCGAATAGATTTGGGTACTGAGAACGAATCATCTCTTCTGTTTCCCATGTCACTTCACGCTGAGTGTGATTTTTCCATGGAACTTTAACAAACAAAATCGACTTTCGTCTCATGAATTGTTCTTGATGATCAATGATTGCTTCAGGTTCTTTTTCGTAAGAAAGATCTTCCTATATCATATGTAACGGGTAGCTCACTACGTTCAAAGGATGATAATTGTACCCCCTCAGTACAGACACATGAAATACATTATGAACGTGAGATAGCTGAGGTGGTAATGCCAAAAGATAAGACACTTCTCCAACTGTTTCAGGAATTTAAAACGAACCGATAAAATGCGAACATAACTTCCCTTTATTTCCAAATCCGCGTACTCCCCGACACTTAGATACTTTAAGGAATACATGTTCGCCAACCTTCAATTCTAAGTCTCGTCAGTGCTGGTCAGCATAACTCTTTTGTCGCGTCTGAGCCTCTTTCAATTTTTCTCGTGCAACGGCGACTTTTTCATTAGTGATTCTGACTAACTCTGGCCCCTCGATTACTTTTTCTCCGACTTCATTCCAATATATTGGCGCTCTACATTTCCGATCGTAAAGTAGTTCAAAAGGAGCCATATCGGTGCTAGCCTGTCAACTGTTATTATATGCAAACTCAACTAAACACAAGTTCTCATCTCAATTACCCGACCGTTCAAGTGCACACGCTCTAAGCATATCCTCTAATATCTGAATTGTGCGTTCAGACTGTCCATCAATCTGTGGATGAAAAACAATGCTAAATCTTTACTTTGTACCGTAAGCCTTTTGCAAACCCTTCCAAAAATGTGATGTGAAATGCGTATCTCTTGTCGCGTCTGCGCCTCTTTCAATTTTTCTCGTGCAACGGCGACTTTTTCATTAGTGATTCTGACTAACTCTGGCCCCTCGATTACTTTTTCTCCGACTTCATTCCAATATATTGGCGCTCTACATTTCCGATCGTAAAGTAGTTCAAAAGGAGCCATATCGGTGCTAGCCTGTCAACTGTTATTATATGCAAACTCAACTAAACACAAGTTCTCATCTCAATTACCCGACCGTTCAAGTGCACACGCTCTAAGCATATCCTCTAATGTCTGAATTGTGCGTTCAGACTGTCCATCAATCTGTGGATGAAAAACAATGCTAAATCTTTACTTTGTACCGTAAGCCTTTTGCAAACCCTTCCAAAAATGTGATGTGAAATGCGTATCTCTATCAGATACTATAGAAGGAGGAGTACCATGCAAACGAATAATATTCTGAGTAAATATATCAGCCAATCTGCTAACAAAAAACCTTGGTTGAATAGGAAAGAAGTGAGCTGATTTTGTGAGTGTCTACCACAACCCATATCACATCGTTCTTCTTAAATGTTTTAGGAAGGCCTGTAACAAAATCCATATAAACATCATCCCATTTCCAAAAAATAATATCTAATGGTTGAAACATCCCACTGGCTCATTGATGTTCGATCTTTACATGTTGAAAAGTAAAACAATGGGGACGTATTATGCTACATCTTCCTTCATACCACTCCACCAGAAGTTTTTCCTTAAGTCTCTATACATCTTGGTAGATTCAGGATGAATAGAAAAAAATGAATTGTGTGCTTCAGGTAATAGAGACTCACGAAGGGTAGCATCATTTGGCACACATAGTCTCTTTCCGCACTAGATAACTCTTTGTTCATCAACTCGAAATTATGATTGCTTTCCCACTTCCAAGTTTCTTAATATCACCCAAAGTTCTACATCATGTTTTTGAGCTCGCTTGATCCGCGTGATAATATCTGATTCTATCTTTAGTCTAGCAAGATAACTGTCTGACTGGCCGAACTGTAACCCACCTTCCATTTTGTCTAAATCTGATATAATTTGAGGTTTAAACCTAAGCCAAGGCAAACCACATGCACTCTCTCTGCTCAGTGCATCAGCTACCACATTCGGCTTACAAGGATGATACTGATTGTTAGCATCATAATCCTTGAGTAGTTCCAACCATCTCCTCTGTCTCATATTAAATTTTTTCTGACTAAAAATGTACTTGAGACTTTTATAATCAGTGAAAATGTCACAAGTTTCTTTGTATAAATAATGTCTCATACGGCTTAAGCTTTCGTGAAGCATAGGCAATGACTTTGCCATGATGCATGAGAACACAACCATGTCCTTTCTTTGAGGCATCTTTATAAATTTGATATCCGCCTGAACACGACGAAATAGTAAGTATAGGGGCGGACACAAGTATTGACTTTAATTCTTCAAAGCACTTCTACCTTTCATCATTCCAAGTGAATTTATCCCTTTTCTCATAAGTTGATTGAGAGGAAATGCTAAGATAGACAATCCCTCAACTAAACAACGGTAGTAACCTGCCAAACCTAGGAAGCTTCTAACCTCGGTGACTGAAGCCATTTAGTAATAGCTTCCACTTTTGCTGGGTTTGTAGTAATATCTTCAGCTGATACAACGTGACCAAGAAACGTTACTTGTTCAAGCCAAAACTCACATTTAGAAAATTTTGCGTATAACTTTTTCTTGCGTAAGATCTCCAGAACAATGCGAAGGTGATCTTCATGTTCATCTTTACTTTTAGAGGATATCATAATATCATGAATAAAGATGATCACAAATCAGTGTAGATAATCATGAAAGAAACGGTTCATAAGATCCATAAAGACTGCTGGAGCATTAGCCAAACCAAAAGGCATGACCAAAAACTCATAATGACCGTAACGTGTACAAAAGGCCGTCTTTGAAAAATCTTGATCTCTGATCTTCAACTGGTGATAACCTGATCTGAGATCAATTTTAGAGAAAAACTTCGCTCCTTGAAGCTAATCGAAGAGATCATCAACGCGCATTAGTCAATAACGAGTTTTGATGTTATCTTGTTAAGCTCTCAGTAATTGATGCATTACCGCATGTTGTCGTCACTCTTTTTCACAAAAAGAACAGGTTCTCCCAATGGTGAAACACTCGGTCTAATAAATCCAAGTTCCAACAATTCCTGCAATTGTTCTTTCAGCTCTTTCAACTCCAACGCGGCCATACGGTATGGTTCCTTAGAAATTTGTTCCGAACAAGGAATCAGATCAATTGTGAATTCCATCTCACGTTCTGGTGGTAATCCAGGTAATTCTTCAGGAAAGACATTAGAGAAGTCTCGAACAATAGGAATGTCTTCAAGGAGAGGTGCTTCTTCCGATACATCTTCAATAGAAGCCAGAAATCCCTCCCATCCATGTGATATAAGTTTTTGGGCTTTGAGAGCAGAGATGATTTTAAGAGATTTTCGAGGATGTTTTCCTTGATAAATATACTCAGGATGCAAGATATCTCCAAAAATGACTTGTTTAGAATGACAACCAATGGTTGCATGATGCATAGCCAACCAATCCATCCTGAGTATAATATCAAAGTCTCTAATTTGCATTGGAAGTAGATTTGCATTATGAATGGAGTTCCCAATCATTAATGGACAATCTCTATATATGAGTAATAACCGAGAAGTTACCCATTGGTGGGGAAATAACTAACGCATGCTCTAATGGAGAGGGAGTGATCTGGTAACACCCCAACCTGATTAGGGCTGACGTGTCACTTATACATAGATCATAATTAATGCAACAATCCAAATAGATTAATATATAACAATATTCTTATATAAGTCACTCAAAACATAAATCAAAGTCCTATGATAAAGTTTATTACATTATTTGTAAAATAAAACCTTGATAATCTCTTGTATCTCGTTCCTCAATTCCCATCCTGATTTCCCGGATTATCTATACATTACATATAAACACCACAAAAACAAATACAGATGAGACAAAGAATGCTCAGTAACGGATAAACATTAGTAATTAACAGAAATTCAAAAAGTGGTGAAAGTAATGAGAATAATATTTAGAAACAGATACTAGAAACAAGGCAGTAACACAAAGAGAACAGTAAACAGTGGTCTGACTTGAATAAAATATAACCTTTCAGAAACAACAATAGAGGTTATAATGTAAGGCAGAAATAGTGGGAAATCCCAGAATATTCCACGAGCTGTCACACCACGAGCAGGCGGGCCGGATCGTGTGTCCTGTCGGGCGGAAAGGCCTCGGGGCACGATATCGGGAATGACAATCGTGATGATCAGATTGTTTACATTTCACATGATATATAATGAGAAACTGCTAAATGAAAATAAAATTACATCAGTTTTGTTCATAATTTAACAATGTAAATCTACAATCAACTTCATAATCCTTCCATCTTGTATTTGCACAAGATATACAAAATAATTTGTAAAATGATGTTTCAAAATATGCAGGTCCAAAATACTAGGTCCTCTATCTGGCATCCTTGTCCAAAAGCAATAATTTCTTACTTAGACCTGTTCGTCACCTGAGAAGTCATGCAAAAAGATCAAGTCAACACATGGTTGGTGAGTTCATATAGTTTTATTTGAAAATGAATTTGAATAAACCGTTAGAATGACAACCTTAACCTCAACATTAACCACATATACCATCTAGTTCAGTATGCTTATATATAGGGCATATGAAGGGTCAAACTTACCGCCCGCCCAGCCACCGTCCCACCATATAACAAACCACATGATTTATTGTTCCTAGTGATAATTAAGCGTTTCATCCCATACCTTTGATTTACAACGTTTGAATAACTTGAAAACATGTTTACCCTGATCACCCGAAATGACAACCTTAACCTCATCAACAACCACCTATGTTATCCAATCAAGTATGCTTATATATAGGGCATATGTAGGGTCGGACTTACGGCCCGCCCAGCCACCGTCCCACCACATATCGGACTGTTTAACATATTGTTGTTAATGATAATTAAGCATTTCATTCCATCCATCGTCATATTAGATTTTGATTTCCACAAATGGAAATACTACCGATTTCTTGAGTTCATCACGTATTCATGATCAACCATAGAATTATAGAAATATAATATTAAATGCTTAATTAAATGAATAATTAATCATTTAAATGCAACTAAGACGTGATGATTGGGCATTATTTGACTCAATCAATTAGACTTAGCTGTTGGTGGTGTCCAGATTGTATCGTCTCACATGTGGCCTATATGAGGCTTGACCCAATTGTGTCTACCCGTATGTGTCGGGACTTTCATGATGTGCCCATATCAGCTTGACTTTCAGATCTACTGTACATGTCGGGACTTTAGGATATCCTTTGATTTATGATCACCAGTGTTCGCTTGAATTCGTTTGATTAATTTATTCATGCCCATATAGCTTGACTATGAAAGTCTAATATTTAGGCCGGGACTTTCCGTGTGTTAACACGTGGTCTCGATCTGCATACAACTGACATCTACCTCGAATTGATCGTTAATGATTCCATTAGTTCTTGGATTCACACACGGATATGATTTCCTTGATTTTGATCCTTAGACTTCCATGGCTACAACAATGATTTAGATTCTTTGAATTTGATCCTTAGTTTCCTTGAACACACATTGAATTTAGATTCCTTGGATTTGATCTTTAGTTTTAGTTTTCTTGATCACATGCTAACTTTAGATTCTTTGATTTACAACTGTGATAGAATAATTATTTGATTTAGAATTATTGTCTTACTCATAACGAGTAATTAATTAATTCATTAAGTACATCTGTATATAGTTTACCTAGACAAGAGTCTAGGATACATTTAAGTACATATAAAACATACAAGAAGTAAAAGCATTTACGTAAAACATATTTTAAAGAAAAGATTTATGCATGCTTCTCAGCCCCGCGTTTGTAAAACGAAAATGTTTAGAAAAGGGGCAATGAACTCACATGTGTTGCTACGTAATGATTCACAACAAAATGCGTGCTCGTTACTTGTGGATTAAGTATCTTCAGTACCTAAGTTGTTTTAAGAAGATTTGAATACTATAAGTATCTATAATAGACGTATCTAGGGTTTTGGTCTCGTTGGGCAACTATGTGTCCTAGTTTTACTAATGTGTTGCTATGATTCTCTCTAACTATTCTAAATGTATTACCCATTTATAAACCCTTATCCCGTAGCTAACCGTAACTAAACCTTACTTACATAAGGTCTAGTTAAATACATTTATAGTCTTTTTAGGCAAAACATCTTTAATAAAACTTACTTTAGATTATATCTTTAAGTTTAAAATTGTTTAATTTATTTTAAAGAAATTTATAAATGATTTATCTTTTATGAAAACATAAGTCATTTTAAGAAAATTACAAGTTAACTTGTCAGACTTAAGTTAATCTCGTTCGATTAACTCTAAGTCCATTGTTAGATCTTTGTTTCCCCATGTTTCTTTGATCGACTCTTTTGTATAACCCATCCTAGATAGTTCAAGTGAACCACCTAATGTAGTTATATGTTTTCATGAAATTTCTAAGTGTTAGGCGTTAATAATGAAATCAACATCCATATACTCAGACTATTGTTTTGATCTTTGATGAATTTTCACCACGTTATTCATAGTTCAATTTAATGAAATCCAAATATTTGAAGCCCAAATAATGTCCTAAATCATGTTTGTATTTCAACATTGTTTAAAAAGAAATTGATGTTCAATCCATGTCTATTTATCAAGATGACTTAGGAAAGACCTTGTTCTTGAAAACCCTATCCATGATTCCTTGAAATAAAACCCATGCGTCTTAAACCCATTTGTTAGCTATCATCCATGTTTGTACTTTATGCTGGTTGTAGAGAGATTGGTGTTGGATTCCATGACATAAGGAATTCACAAAACCTATGTATAAACTACAAAAGCCTAATTGGATCTCATGCATGAAATCATGTCTTATCCTCATGCATGAATGTAACATCAGTGCCGGAACCGTTACCGGAACAGTGATCGTAACAGTGCGTGAACAGTAATCAGGTACAATTTTCATGTAATTCAGTGTATTTCATGTTCATAACAAACCTCAGTATCATTTCATGCTAACAAAACAGTGAATTCACGGACATTTCAGAGAAATCAATTCAGAACAATGATTCTTGAGTCAGATAATTATCTGGCAACACAGAATCATCATGTGATTTATTTGTTAGGATTTTATTATGTATAAACGTATGTGAGGCCTTACAGGACAAAACAACACGAATATCGTTATGTGAATGCTAAACCGACAGATTATTCGTATAGATGACGATCTATACGAATAAATCTGAAAGTTTAACGTTCTGAATGATATTTAATAATTAGAAAACAAGATTGAAAAGTGTAGTTATCGCCGTGTTTGATCGGGTGACGATTCGAACAAATACGCGCGATGACCGCGCGATTCGATTTAAACGTTAAATAAATATTTTGTAATTTAAATAATTAAAAGATATTTAGTTAATTTGTTAGGAATCACAACCTAAAATAAATTTTATGATTTTATTTTAAAACCGAGTCGTTTCGTAACGAAAACGACGCGAAAACGGCGTTTTTACGTGAAACTACGCGAAACCGAACGAACCCGAACAAACCCGGTATTTTCCCCCACATTTATTGTGGCATTTAATGCCACAACAACCCCCAACCAGCCAACACCACCTTCATTCACGTTTACCTCTCTCTCTCTCTAACTTTCACAAGAAAAAAAAAAAAAAAACTCATCTTCTCTCTAACCTCTTGAGCTCAAATCTCCACCATTTTGTGAGTTTTTGGTGTCTAAATCACCTCCATTACTTGTAGATCATGGAAGTACAACGGATCTGAGGTTTTATCCAACACATTTGAGGTAAATCCGTGATTTTTGCTCGGTTTTAGAGTTTGAAAACCCTATTACGAACCCCACTCTTTCACTGGTTAAAACCACTCTCAACCTTAAGTAAATCACTCACAAACACTTAGGAATCGTTGGGAACAAGCGCTGGGATGAGCTATGGCCGATTTGCTCGAACTCCATGGCAACACCTTCGAGAAAGGATGACGGCCGAATGACTCCACACAGTTCAGCGAATGAAGGGTAGTCATTCGCCGCATGACTGGGTCAGTCGGCCAGGAGCCATTCGCCGAACCATGCTCCTTTCGGCCAACCACCTTCGCCAGCAACCTCATTCGATCGGCCAGTCACATTCGCCACTGCTCTCTTTCGATCGGCCATGACATTCGATCCAACCCTCATTCGCCATATGCACCCATTCGAGGACCAACCACATTCGGCTCACTTCATTCGGCCATCTTGGTTCGGTCACCACCCCATTCGACCCTAAGGTTCATTCGACAATAACCTATTCGACCGAGCATCATTTGGGCTACTGTTACTTGATGAAATAGGGTGGTTCGGTCGGGAACTTTTAGGGTTGGCTAAGATTTGGTAAGCGTGGTTGCATGCATGAGTTGATCAAGTACACAATGTAAGGGAATTTTTACGTGAATTTACATGCAAGAGTGTGTGTGTGTGCATGGGAACAAGGGATGTTAGGGTTTCCTTGCATGGAATCGACCCTTTTAATCTCTATGGTTTTCACAAAAATTAATAAGAGAAAGAACTAAGGTCATTCTAGTTGAATGTGGGAGTGTTCATAGATATGGACTTAGTTTAAGATGCACGAACACTCAAGGGATCGTGGGTTGGGTTTGATGTAACAAGAGTTTTCTTACAACCCCTCATTTTTTTAAACAAAAATCATTAAGTCTAAGGCTACGGTTTATTCTCACGAGCAACTCATAACACATAGACGAATTTTGAGAACATGTGACTAGTCAAAGTGATTTACTTGAATTACTTAGGTTATGTCACTCAAAAGATGTATCAAGAACAACTCGGAAATCAAAAGCCTTATAAACGGGCCTAAGGGTGGCCCAATAGTCTCAATGTGAGCCCATCATGGTTGATTATCTTTTCTTAAATTAATTAATTGCTTATAAAAGAAATTAAATTATATAATGAGTTCTAAATGATTAAACTAGAATAAAATATATTCAAAACAGTTTGACTAAAGACCTTTAATGTAATTAAAATGGACCCTAATCATTTAGGGTTTAGTAACTATTATTGTGGGTTAAAGGGGTTGTTTATGGGTAACTATGGGAAATGTCTTAGACTAGTTAGAAGGAGTTATAGAAACACATTAGCAAATCAGGACACTTAGTTGCACTCCGAGACCAAACCCTAGTTAGGACGATTATTATAAATACTTATCGTCTGCGAATTCTCTTAAAACAAATTCAGGAACCGAAGATACTTAGACTACAACAACGAGCGCGTATTTTGTGGTGATTTTATACAAAGCAACACAGGTGAGTTCATTGCCCCTTTTCTAAACATTTTTGTTTTAAAACGCGGGGCTGAGAAGCATGCGTAAACTGTTTTATTTAAACTGTTTATTTAAATGCTTTTAATTATTATATGTCTTTACATATATATGTTGTTGATACTCCTAGACTCCTGTCTAGGAAATTAATGAGCAAATCAAAGTTATCAATTAAATTTAAGTACTCTTATGAGTAATACCTTAAATTTGAATTCTAAATCAACCCTTAGTCCATCAAGTTCAACTTCAAGAATCTAAACTCAAAGTGAAATCAAAAGAATCAAGAGACTCAAGAGAGATCAGAAATCATAAATGTGTGTGACTCATTGAAATAATGAAATCATTATGATCTAATGAACTCATTAATACTCAAGTCATGGTGGATGTCAGTTGTATATGGAATCAAGACCACGTGTAACACACATATAAAGACCCTTCAGGTATAGAAGACTTTTGTAGTCAGGCTATACGGGCAATAACGTGAACAATCATGGAAATCAATATCAAAGTCTAAACTCAAGAGAATCAAGAGATCAAGAAACAAAGGATATCCTTAAAGTCCCCGCATGTACAGAAGACCTTTGGGTCAAGCAGTAAGGGCAAATCATTAAAATCCCGTCACGCCCAGGTATACTCCTTGTGAGTTATGCCTGGTATGGGTCACGTGTGAGAGGTTACAACTTGGACAACCACCAACAACTAAGTCTAACTGATTGAGTAAAATTACACTCAATCATCATGTCTTAGTTGCATTTAAATGTTTTATTTAATTATTTAATTAAATATTTGACATTTTTACTATTATCACTGACATTTGGAAAATCTTTTGTCTATGATCAAAATCAAGAGAATCAAAGGTAAATCAAGTTTTGGAGATCAAAATCTATTTCAGAAGTGTTGGGTAAAAATGCTTAATTATCATTAACGACAGTGTCATATGCATATTAGTATGTGGTGGGATGGTGGCTAGGGCTTGTCCCTTACATATGCCCTATATATAAGCATACCGATGTGGATGTTACATGTGGAGTTAATGAGGTTAGGGTCTTTACCGAAGGAGGTTTTCAAATCATTTTCAAATCAGAAGACTATATGAACTCACCAACCATGTGTTGACTTTATTTTTGCATGACTTCTCAGGTGACGAACAGGTCAACTAAGGAGTTATTCCTTTTGGATTAGGACTTCAGATAGAAGACTTAACTTTTGGACCTGCATTATTTTTGAAGACATCATTATGCAAATTATTTTGTATATCTTGTGTAAATACAAGATAGAGATATATGATGTTTATGGTAGATTTACATTGTTAAATTATAAACATACTGATGTAATTTAACTTTGTAATTCTATTATATGTAGCATTTCTCATTTGTATCATGTGCAATGTAAACAATCTGATCATCACGATTATCACTCACGATATCGCGCCTCGGGAACTTTCCGCCCGACGGGACAACCGATCCTATCCCGCCGGCTCGGGGTGTGACAGATTGGTATCAGAGCCATGGTTATAGAGAAATATAGGTCATTTGTTTAAACGGTTTGGCCTAGACTATAACCTAGGGACCCTGCATGTAGAGAACATAGGATTTAAGACTTATTGCATATTGTCTTCTGCATTCGATCATTGCACTAACCAATATTCATTTGGTTATGATCAGAATGCCGCCACGAAGACAACCTCCGCTATTGACATCAACACAAGACCAAGCTCCACACTCCTCGACGCCATCGCCAAATGATTCACCACCGCCACCTCCTCCACCGCCTCCACCTCCTCCTCCACTGATCACCGAGGCATCAGGTTCAGGAACAACACCTATACTGGATCCTACCACCATCGCTTTGGTGACACTACTGAGCAGCCAGATGACCAATCAGATGAAAGCGGCGATACCGGAGATGTTCAACCTTCTCCGTAATGAGATCAACAACACTGGCAATTCATCAGGAGAAGCCAGTGGGAATACTGGTGGTACCTCACACTACTCTTACAAGTCATTTGTAGGATGTAAGTCGCCTAGCTTTAGCGGATCTGAAGGAGCCGTTGGATTAATCCAATGGATTGAAAAGATTGAGGCTACTTTGGACCTCTGCAGCTGTCCAGAGCACCATAAAGTCCGCTACTCTGCTGGAACATTCAACAAACGGGCTCTGACTTGGTGGAATAGTCAGATCAACGCCCGGGGAAGAGATGAAGCTATGGCAATGCCATGGGAGGACTTCAAGACGTTACTGAGAACGGAGTTCTGTCCCAAGAATGAGCTACAAAAGCTTGAAGTTGAGTTGTCCAACCATGTGATGAAAGGTGCTGATCACATCGGTTACACTACTCGTTATCACGAGTTGGTTGCTTTAGTGCCAGACATGGTACCTACTTTAGAGAAGAGAATCGACAGATATGTAGGTGGACTTCCCGCCTGCATTCAGGGAATGGTTGTTTCAGCCAACCCTACTACTGTTGAATCTGCAGTGAGACTGTCTGGAAAACTCACTGATCTGATGGTTGCCTCTGGAGTTCTAAAGAAAGAGGCTGACACCGGGAAGCGCAAGGAAGAGTCTGCAAAGAAATCACATCATCAGCAACACCAGAAGAAGCAGAAATTCATCAAAAATTACACTGTGGCTACTCCCTTGAATCAAGTAGCAGTGACACAACAGAATGTGCCCAAGAGGCAGTATACTGGCCCACATCCTTTGTGTACTAAGTGCCAGTATCATCACAATGCTAACACTCCCTGCAGACAATGCACGGGATGTGGAAGGAAGGGCCATTGGGTTCAGCAATGCCGGATGACACCTAACCCAACAGTCAACAATGCTGCTCTAGCTCTCCCTCCACCAGCCAATCAGAACAACGGTGGATGCTTCAACTGTGGCGAACAAGGCCACTTTGCAAAGAACTGCCCGAAGAAGGCACAACAGGCAGTTCAAGCTCCTCGTGGAAGAGCTTTTGTTATTGGAGCACCAGCTGCACGCCAGGACCCAAATGTGGTCACTGGTACGTTTCTCTTACATGACTTTTATGCATCTGTTCTATTTGACACTGGTGCGGATCAGAGTTTTATCTCTGCCGAATTTGCATGCCAACTAGATTCTATAGAAGAACAGTTAGATTCCCCTTACATCATAGAAGTAGCTAACAGAAAACAGATCACAGTTAGTACAGTTTACAGAAATTGCCCGTTGACACTTAACGGTCATACATTCTCTATCGACTTGATACCGATGGAGTTGGGTAGTTTCGACATCATTGTTGGAATGGATTCGCTTTCCTCTAACCGAGTGGAAGTTGTCTGTTCTGAGAAGCTACTTCGAGTTCCATTGCCCGAAGATCGTGTATTGGAAGTCAGAGGGGACCAAGCAAAACGAAGTGTCAAAATCATTTCTTGCATAAAGGCGCGTAAGTGTTTACAGAAGAAGTGTGTAGCTTTCTTGGCTCATGTAGTGGAAAAAGAGAAAGACAAGAAGAAGATACAAGATGTACCAGTAGTGAAGGAATATCCAGAAGTATTTCCTGAAGACCTACCAGGTTTGCCTCCTTTGCGACCGGTAGAGTTCCGAATTGACTTAGTTCCTGGAGCAACTCCTGTTGCTAAATCTCCTTATCGGTTAGCACCTTCGGAGATGCAGGAATTATCGAATCAGTTGCAAGAGCTATTGGACAAAGGATTCATTAGACCGAGCTACTCGCCTTGGGGAGCTCCGGTCTTGTTCGTGAAGAAGAAAGACGGATCGTTTAGAATGTGTATCGACTATCGAGAGCTGAACAAGTTGACTATCAAGAATCGGTACCCATTGCCGAGGATTGATGACTTGTTCGATCAGTTACAAGGAGCTCGGTATTTCTCGAAGATAGATCTACGGTCCGGGTATCATCAACTTAGAGTTCAAGATGAAGACATACCGAAGACGACTTTCCGAACCAGATACGGGCATTATGAATTCTTAGTGATGCCTTTCGGACTGACGAATGCACCAGCGGTTTTCATGGATCTCATGAACCGAGTGTGCAAGCCGTATTTAGATCAGTTTGTTATTGTCTTTATCGATGACATACTGATTTATTCCAAGAGCAAAGCAGAACACGAGCAACATCTCAGAAAGATCTTGGAACTGTTGACAGAACAGAAACTCTATGCCAAGTTCTCTAAATGTGAATTCTGGCTAAGGGAAGTTCAGTTTCTTGGTCATGTAGTCAACAGTGAAGGAATACACGTAGATCCTGCCAAGATTGAAGCAATAAAGAACTGGGACACTCCGAAGACACCAACGGAGATACGGTCTTTTCTGGGATTGGCAGGTTATTATAGAAGGTTTATCTCAAACTTTTCTAAGATAGCTTTGCCACTCACTAAATTAACTCAGAAAAGTGAACCGTTTGTCTGGGAACAGAAACAAGAAGATGCTTTTCAGACACTGAAGCAGAAGTTATGTAATGCTCCAATTCTATCACTCCCGGAAGGATGTGATGACTTTGTTGTTTATTGTGATGCATCCCATCAGGGACTTGGGTGCGTACTGATGCAACGGGACAAAGTTATCGCTTATGCATCGAGACAGTTAAAAGTTCATGAGAAGAATTACACTACTCATGATCTTGAGCTGGGAGCAGTGATTTTTGCACTGAAGATCTGGAGACATTATTTATATGGCACCAAGTGTACCATATTTACTGATCACAAGAGTCTGCAGCACATCTTTGATCAGAAGGAGCTCAACATGCGACAACGCCGTTGGGTTGAACTTCTGAATGATTATGATTGTGTGATCAAGTACCATCCGGGGAAGGCGAATGTTGTAGCTGATGCCTTGAGCCGGAAGGAACGGGTCAAACCCTTACGCGTTAGGGCTATGGGGATGACTGTACCGACCAACTTACAAGACAGGATCATTCAAGCACAGCAGGTGTTAGTTGACAGAGGAAACTTGAAGAAAGAACTTGACTGCGGAGCAGAGAAACATTTAGAGACCAAGTCTGATGGAATGATCTACTACCAGGATCGTATATGGATTCCGGCGGTAGATGAATTGAGAAGACTTATCTTCGATGAGGCACACAAGACAAAATACTCTGTTCATCCAGGCGCTGATAAAATGTATCAAGACTTGCGTGGATTTTATTGGTGGCCGGGAATGAAGAAAGACATAGCCGAGTACGTCGGTCGGTGTCTGACGTGTGCGAAGGTAAAGGCGGAACACCAGAGACCGTCTGGTTTACTGGAACAGCCTGAGATTCCGCTCTGGAAGTGGGAGCAAATAGCTATGGATTTCATTACCAAGCTACCCCGCACTTCCAGTGGTCACGATACGATTTGGGTTATCATTGATCGTTTGACGAAATCTGCTCACTTTTTGCCGATGCGTGAGACTTTCACGATGGATAAACTGGCGAAATTGTACATCAATGAGATAGTGGTACGCCATGGTGTGCCATTGTCAATTATTTCTGATAGAGACAGCAGATTTACTTCAAGGTTCTGGCAATCACTACAGAAATCTCTAGGGACACAGTTAAATCTGAGTACAGCTTACCATCCACAAACGGACGGCCAAAGCGAACGTACGATTCAGACCCTAGAGAATATGTTAAGGACCTGTATTTTAGATTTCGGTGGGAATTGGGATTCTCATTTGCCACTAATCGAGTTCTCCTACAACAACAGTTATCACAGCAGCATCGGTTGTGCCCCATTCGAGGCTCTGTATGGTAGAAAATGTCGGTCGCCGATCTGTTGGTCGGAAGTAGGAGATAATCGTATCACTGGGCCAGAACTTATACAAGAGACTACAGACAAGATAGCTCAGATACAACAAAGACTACAAGCAACACGAAGCAGACAAAAGAGCTATGCTGATAAACGGCGCAAGCCGTTGGAATTCCAAGTGGGTGATCGTGTCATGTTAAAGGTTTCCCCTTGGAAAGGTGTAGTTCGATTCGCGAAGAAAGGCAAGCTAACACCACGATACGTGGGACCGTTCGAGATCATCGAACGTATTGGTCCTGTAGCTTATCGACTGAGATTACCAGATGAACTCAGTGGTGTGCATGACGTGTTTCACGTTTCTAACTTAAAGAAATGCCTTGCTGACGAATCACTCGTCATTCCACTCGAAGAAATTCAAGTTGATGATCAGTTACATTTTATCGAAGAACCTTTAGAGATTATGGATCGCAAGGTCAAGCAACTGAGGCGAAGCCGTATTCCGATAGTAAAGGTTCGATGGAATTCAAGACGCGGACCCGAGTTTACTTGGGAACGTGAGGATCACATGAAGTTAAAATATCCCCAACTGTTTGAAGAGGAAGCTGTACCCGATAACAATTCTTAAATTTCGGGACGAAATTTCTCTAACAAGGGGAGACTGTAACATCAGTGCCGGAACCGTTACCGGAACAGTGATCGTAACAGTGCGTGAACAGTAATTAGGTACAATTTTCATGTAATTCAGTGTATTTCATGTTCATAACAAACCTCAGTATCATTTCATGCTAACAAAACAGTGAATTCACGGACATTTCAGAGAAATCAATTCAGAACAATGATTCTTGAGTCAGATAATTATCTGGCAACACAGAATCATCATGTGATTTATTTGTTAGGATTTTATTATGTATAAACGTATGTGAGGCCTTACAGGACAAAACAACACGAATATCGTTATGTGAATGCTAAACCGACAGATTATTCGTATAGATGACGATCTATACGAATAAATCTGAAAGTTTAACGTTCTGAATGATATTTAATAATTAGAAAACAAGATTGAAAAGTGTAGTTATCGCCGTGTTTGATCGGGTGACGATTCGAACAAATACGCGCGATGACCGCGCGATTCGATTTAAACGTTAAATAAATATTTTGTAATTTAAATAATTAAAAGATATTTAGTTAATTTGTTAGGAATCACAACCTAAAATAAATTTTATGATTTTATTTTAAAACCGAGTCGTTTCGTAACGAAAACGACGCGAAAACGGCGTTTTTACGTGAAACTACGCGAAACCGAACGAACCCGAACAAACCCGGTATTTTCCCCCACATTTATTGTGGCATTTAATGCCACAACAACCCCCAACCAGCCAACACCACCTTCATTCACGTTTACCTCTCTCTCTCTCTAACTTTCACAAGAAAAAAAAAAAAAACTCATCTTCTCTCTAACCTCTTGAGCTCAAATCTCCACCATTTTGTGAGTTTTTGGTGTCTAAATCACCTCCATTACTTGTAGATCATGGAAGTACAACGGATCTGAGGTTTTATCCAACACATTTGAGGTAAATCCGTGATTTTTGCTCGGTTTTAGAGTTTGAAAACCCTATTACGAACCCCACTCTTTCACTGGTTAAAACCACTCTCAACCTTAAGTAAATCACTCACAAACACTTAGGAATCGTTGGGAACAAGCGCTGGGATGAGCTATGGCCGATTTGCTCGAACTCCATGGCAACACCTTCGAGAAAGGATGACGGCCGAATGACTCCACACAGTTCAGCGAATGAAGGGTAGTCATTCGCCGCATGACTGGGTCAGTCGGCCAGGAGCCATTCGCCGAACCATGCTCCTTTCGGCCAACCACCTTCGCCAGCAACCTCATTCGATCGGCCAGTCACATTCGCCACTGCTCTCTTTCGATCGGCCATGACATTCGATCCAACCCTCATTCGCCATATGCACCCATTCGAGGACCAACCACATTCGGCTCACTTCATTCGGCCATCTTGGTTCGGTCACCACCCCATTCGACCCTAAGGTTCATTCGACAATAACCTATTCGACCGAGCATCATTTGGGCTACTGTTACTTGATGAAATAGGGTGGTTCGGTCGGGAACTTTTAGGGTTGGCTAAGATTTGGTAAGCGTGGTTGCATGCATGAGTTGATCAAGTACACAATGCAAGGGAATTTTTACGTGAATTTACATGCAAGAGTGTGTGTGTGTGCATGGGAACAAGGGATGTTAGGGTTTCCTTGCATGGAATCGACCCTTTTAATCTCTATGGTTTTCACAAAAATTAATAAGAGAAAGAACTAAGGTCATTCTAGTTGAATGTGGGAGTGTTCATAGATATGGACTTAGTTTAAGATGCACGAACACTCAAGGGATCGTGGGTTGGGTTTGATGTAACAAGAGTTTTCTTACAACCCCTCATTTTTTTAAACAAAAATCATTAAGTCTAAGGCTACGGTTTATTCTCACGAGCAACTCATAACACATAGACGAATTTTGAGAACATGTGACTAGTCAAAGTGATTTACTTGAATTACTTAGGTTATGTCACTCAAAAGATGTATCAAGAACAACTCGGAAATCAAAAGCCTTATAAACGGGCCTAAGGGTGGCCCAATAGTCTCAATGTGAGCCCATCATGGTTGATTATCTTTTCTTAAATTAATTAATTGCTTATAAAAGAAATTAAATTATATAATGAGTTCTAAATGATTAAACTAGAATAAAATATATTCAAAACAGTTTGACTAAAGACCTTTAATGTAATTAAAATGGACCCTAATCATTTAGGGTTTAGTAACTATTATTGTGGGTTAAAGGGGTTGTTTATGGGTAACTATGGGAAATGTCTTAGACTAGTTAGAAGGAGTTATAGAAACACATTAGCAAATCAGGACACTTAGTTGCACTCCGAGACCAAACCCTAGTTAGGACGATTATTATAAATACTTATCGTCTGCGAATTCTCTTAAAACAAATTCAGGAACCGAAGATACTTAGACTACAACAACGAGCGCGTATTTTGTGGTGATTTTATACAAAGCAACACAGGTGAGTTCATTGCCCTTTTCTAAACATTTTTGTTTTAAAACGCGGGGCTGAGAAGCATGCGTAAACTGTTTTATTTAAACTGTTTATTTAAATGCTTTTAATTATTATATGTCTTTACATATATATGTTGTTGATACTCCTAGACTCCTGTCTAGGAAATTAATGAGCAAATCAAAGTTATCAATTAAATTTAAGTACTCTTATGAGTAATACCTTAAATTTGAATTCTAAATCAACCCTTAGTCCATCAAGTTCAACTTCAAGAATCTAAACTCAAAGTGAAATCAAAAGAATCAAGAGACTCAAGAGAGATCAGAAATCATAAATGTGTGTGACTCATTGAAATAATGAAATCATTATGATCTAATGAACTCATTAATACTCAAGTCATGGTGGATGTCAGTTGTATATGGAATCAAGACCACGTGTAACACACATATAAAGACCCTTCAGGTATAGAAGACTTTTGTAGTCAGGCTATACGGGCAATAACGTGAACAATCATGGAAATCAATATCAAAGTCTAAACTCAAGAGAATCAAGAGATCAAGAAACAAAGGATATCCTTAAAGTCCCCGCATGTACAGAAGACCTTTGGGTCAAGCTGTAAGGGCAAATCATTAAAATCCCGTCACGCCCAGGTATACTCCTTGTGAGTTATGCCTGGTATGGGTCACGTGTGAGAGGTTACAACTTGGACAACCACCAACAACTAAGTCTAACTGATTGAGTAAAATTACACTCAATCATCATGTCTTAGTTGCATTTAAATGTTTTATTTAATTATTTAATTAAATATTTGACATTTTTACTATTATCACTGACATTTGGAAAATCTTTTGTCTATGATCAAAATCAAGAGAATCAAAGGTAAATCAAGTTTTGGAGATCAAAATCTATTTCAGAAGTGTTGGGTAAAAATGCTTAATTATCATTAACGACAGTGTCATATGCATATTAGTATGTGGTGGGATGGTGGCTAGGGCTTGTCCCTTACATATGCCCTATATATAAGCATACCGATGTGGATGTTACATGTGGAGTTAATGAGGTTAGGGTCTTTACCGAAGGAGGTTTTCAAATCATTTTCAAATCAGAAGACTATATGAACTCACCAACCATGTGTTGACTTTATTTTTGCATGACTTCTCAGGTGACGAACAGGTCAACTAAGGAGTTATTCCTTTTGGATTAGGACTTCAGATAGAAGACTTAACTTTTGGACCTGCATTATTTTTGAAGACATCATTATGCAAATTATTTTGTATATCTTGTGTAAATACAAGATAGAGATATATGATGTTTATGGTAGATTTACATTGTTAAATTATAAACATACTGATGTAATTTAACTTTGTAATTCTATTATATGTAGCATTTCTCATTTGTATCATGTGCAATGTAAACAATCTGATCATCACGATTATCACTCACGATATCGCGCCTCGGGAACTTTCCGCCCGACGGGACAACCGATCCTATCCTGCCGGCTCGGGGTGTGACAATGAAACCATATGGTTCGAACCTATGTACAAGATCATCCACTCAAATCCATTTAATCAGCCGAAAGGGGCTTTAGCCGAATGATGGTGGTGCATGCGAATGAGACTTGGCCGTATAAGGGTAAGGGTGACTGAACCGCTTGGCCGAATGAAAGCTGGTGCTAATGAGGCTTGGACCGAATGAGAGGCTAGTGGAATGAAGGGTTAGCCGACCGAAGGTAATACCGAACGAATAGGCCTCATTCGGCCTAGAGGCCATTCGGCTTGGGGGTTGGCTCATGCGGCCCTCAGCCATTCGGACCACCTGATGGAAGCCATTCAGCCGTCGGAATGGACCAGATGCAGTCCACTATCGACGAACTTTATGGCTACAAAATGAAGTGGTACTTGTTCCTACAACATCCTATAGTGTTAATGTGTAAATTCTATGGGTTGAAGTGGGTTAGAACCGGTTATTGTGAGGTTCCAACCAAGGGGTATGAAAACCCTAAAAACCAAGATTTCTAACTCGTTTTTACCTTGATTTTGATGGTTCCAAGCTCGGATCGTTTGTACTTCCGTGATCTACAGGTTGTAGTGGTCGTTTTGACACCAAGAGGGCTCGATTTGGTGAAGAAATGAAGGATTTGGAGTTTTCAAATCTAGAGAGAGAAAGTAGAGAGAGAAAAATGAGATTGGGTGAGGATGGCTGGTAGGTGGTGGTGGTGGATATGGCAATTAAATGCCATTTATTGCTTTCAAAATACCCGGATGTGTTCGGTCTCGTTCGGTTTCGCTCGATTTCGAGTAGATGCGTCGGTTTCCTTTCGTTTTTGTAACGAAACATCGCGGTTTTAAAAATAGAATTTTTTTTAATATAATTTAGGTGGTAATTCCTACTAAATTAACTAAAAATCTTCCTTTATTTTAAATTTCTGAAAAGATTAAATTTACAGTTTAAAACGAATCGTATAGTCGTCGCGCATATTCGTTCGAATCGTCACCCGTACGAATACGACGATAACTACACTTTTCGATATGATTTTCTAATTATTGGACATCATTCAAAACATTAAACTTTCAGATATATTCGTATAGATCGTCACCTATATGAATAATCCGTCGATTTAGCATTCACATAACGACATCCGTTGGTGTTTTGTTTTGTACAATCTCACGTACGTTTATACATAATAAGATCCTAACTAACAATCACGTGAATGTTCTGTGTTGTCAGAAAAATTTCCGACTGTTGAACCATAGTTCTGAGTTATGTTCCTGCAATGACTGTGAAATTGTTCTATGATAAACATAAAATGGTAATGATATACAGGTAATACACAAAGTTTGTACCTGAGATACTGTGCAAGTTACTGTGTAGATCACTATTCCGGATACGTTTCCGGCACTGATGTTACATGAGCCAACTATACATATAATAGTTTAAGGTTCACGAGTAGCTACTCCCGCTTACTAGACACATGAGATAGTTAGTGTTGGCATACACATCACTATTCCCCTGAAATCTTAAAGTACAGATAAAAATTATCCAAGGACCAATTCATACGCCTCTCCAGAATTCTGTAGATGCACAAGTGTACTATCAAAGGACTAAATAAAGACACCGTGAACTCAACTAACCGCCACGGGTGGTTCCGCATTATGCTTGACGCCATGAAGGTCTAGTAGTCATCCTTACAGGTAGGGGCATGCTCGGTAATAGATCAGAAGTTCAGTAAGTTCAGCTGGTTCAGTAGGGTATGTAAATCACCAAATAATGTTAGAATCAGATCATGTAATAATGAGTACAACATAATATAGATCTATTACATGATAAGCAAAATAGAGAAACACGATATCATATCGTGGCAATATAGAAACATAAATTAAACGGTTACAGAAACATAAATACTAAGATTTAAATAAATAGAATCCGTACCTTAACCTTAGTAAATAATCAGTACATAATTCAGATAATAAGCGAGTAATCCAAATCCTGGATGATTTAGAAATCTTTCTTTTTGCTTAAACTTTAGTTAGTTTGATTCGTTTATATATTCGGTTAGGTTATGGTGACTTGGACGCACCCTCTTAACGTTAATTCAGTCGAATATGTTTACTTTGTAAAGCTGTTTATTACATTTATAAATATTCGTTAATTTCGTAAATTGAATATTTTATCGTTTTCGTTCGGAAGTTACCATTTACGCAATTTTGAAATAAAACAATTTTAAAAAGTATTTTGTAATAAGCTTCGAATTCATGATGCATTGCTTTGAATGGTTTATCCAACTAAACTAAAAATTCTTATTGTGACTGTTGCTTGTATTTCTTTTACATATTGCAGTCTCTGGTACACTGGTCCATAGAAAAACAAAACAAGAATTACTTTGGGTGGGACACGAACACCAGAGTACCCAGATTCAACCCTTGTGCCTAAACAGTCAAACCATAACCCAAGATGTAAATTAAATCTTTTAACCTTTATTCTCCCCCATCATCTTCTTCTACTTATTTCCAGGTTTTTGAATGCATCATCATATTCTACCATTTGCAGGTTATTACCCCAAAATTTTATACCCATCATAAGTGTTAATTTACATACAAATATATATCTGGATGAAGTGTGTAGTAAGCCATGAAATTGAATTCTTGGTTACGTACAACTTATATATATATATATATATATATATATATATATATATATATATATATATATATATATAGGGCATGGAATTTTTGATAACCCTTATATTTTGTTACAACCCATTAACCATCATCCAATGGTTACTTTAAAAATGCAAGTGTATAGGATGGTGACACGTGTCAGATTCCTTTTTTTTTTCTTTTTTTTAATATAAAGGGCATTTAAGACATTTGTTATTTAAGTAAAGTTTACCCCATTTTTTTAAACATTCATAACTTTTTTATACTATATTATTTTTTTAAAAAATTGCACCATTATACTCGTCTCATTTTTCTCTTTAATTTCGTTATAGTCTCGACTAGTTTTTTTTTTGATGTCATGTATTTACATCATTGTAACGAGCTTAAAGATAGCAAATTAATTAGAAATTTTTTCTAACAATGGTAAATTACAGTAATGTAACAAAAATGAAGTAATGTAACACAAAATGAAGTAATTTACAATGACATAATTAACGGTGACGTAACACATTATTTTATTTTTTTCTCTAACAATGATAATTACAATGATAAATTACAGTGATGTAAATAGAACAATTATTTTGATTTTTTCTCTCACAATGATAATTATAGTGATGTAATTTATCGTTGTTCGAAAAAAATTTAAAACTAATTTGTTGTCAATGTAAATTACATCACTGTAATTTAAACAAATTCACAGAAAAAAACCAAAACCGAAACCGAATTTTATGTCAATGATAATTACAATGATAAATTACAGTGATGTAATAAAACACATTATTTTGATTTTTTTTCTCACAATGATAATTATAGTGATGTAATTTATCATTGTTCGAAAAAAATTTAAACTAATTTGTTGTCAATGTAAATACATCACTATAATTTAAACCAAATTCACCGAAAAAAACCGAAACCGAATTTTACGTCAATGTAAATTACATCACGATAAATTACGTCAATGTAAATTACATCACGATAAATTACGTCAATGTAAATTACATCACTGTAATTTATCATTTTTAAAAAAATTTCAAATAAATTTGTTATATTTTACCTCGTTACAATGATGTAAATATAGGGCATTTAAAAAAAGTAAAAAAAATTAGTCGAGACTATAACGGAATTAAAGAGAAAAATGAGACGAATATAATGGTGCAATTTTTTTTAAAAAATAATATATTATAAAAAAGTTATTAATGTTTAAAAAAGAGGGGGTGAAAACTTATAAGGGGTAAAATGACTATGATGCCCTTTTTAATATTTTAATGAAATGCTTATGTGTAAGTTTATGATTGGTTTAAATGGGTTATGTAGTTGTAGCAAAAAAAGAGGGTTATTTTTTATACCCTCCCCTATATATATATATAGGGCATAGAATTTTTGATAACCCTCATCTTTTGTTACAACTCATTAACCATCATCCAATGGTTACTTGAAAAAGGTAAATGTATAGGATCGTGCCACGTGTCAATTCCTTTGTCTTTAGTATGAAGGGCATTTAAGACATTTGTCATTTATATAAAGTTTACCTCTTTTTTTTTTTAAACATTCATAACTTTTTTATACTATATTATTTTTTTAAAAAAATTGCAACATTATACTCGTCTCATTTTTCTCTTTAATTTCGTTATAGTCTCGACTAGTTTTTTTTTTATTTTTTTGATGTCATGTATTTACATCATTGTAACGAGCTTAACGATAGCAAATTAATTAGAAATTTTTTCTAACAATGGTAAATTACAGTAATGTAACACAAAATAAAGTAATTTACAATGACATAATTAACGGTGACGTAACACATTATTTACAGTGATGTAATTTTCTCTTTAATTCTCGTTTATAATGTTGACTAGTTTTTTTAATTTTTTTTCTCATTGCCCATTATTAACATCGATATAACGAGCATAAATATAACACATTATTTTGAATTTTTTCTAACAATGATAAATTACAGTGATGTAATTAATATAACACATTATTTTACTTTTTCTCTAACAATGATAATTACAATGATAAATTACAGTGATGTAATATAACACATTATTTTGATTTTTCTTCTCTAACAATGATAATTATAGTGATGTAATTTATCATTGTTCGAAAACAATTCAAACTAATTGTTGTATTTAGGCTCGTTACAAATTAGGGATGAGCAAAAAGCCAAAAAAAAACCGAACGAAACGAATTAACCGAAAAAAACCGCATCGGAACCAAATTAACCGAAAAAACCGAAACAAATTTACGTCAATGTAAATTACATCACGATAAATTACGTCAATGTAAATTACATCACTGTAATTTATCATTTTTAAAAAAGTTTCAAATAAATTTGTTATATTTAAGCTCGTTACAATGATGTAAATATAGGACATCTAAAAAAAAGTAAAAAAAATTAGTAGAGACTATAACGGAATTAGAGAGAAAAATAAGACGAATATAGTGGTGCAATTTTTTTTTAAAAAATAATATTATTAAAAAAATTTATTAATGTTTAAAAAGATGGGGGGAAAAACTTATAAAGGTAAAATGACTAGGATGCCCTTTAATATTTTAATGAAAAGCTTATGTGTAAGTTTATGATTGGTTGTGAAAAATGGGTTATGTAGTTGTAGCAAAAGATGAGGGTTATTTTTTATACCCTTCCCTATATATATATATATATTATAGAATATAATATATATATATATATATATTATATATATATATATATATATATATTATATATATTATATATATATATATATGTATGTATATATATACTCACATTTTAAGATTCAACTTTGTGGATTTATATAAATCAGGCTATCAAACAACTTGATATCTTCATGATTCGAAGTCATACCTTAAGCAGACGCACACATGGAGTAAGGGATGGTTTTAAATGTGATACAAATTCAATCGTTGACGAACAATAGTGTCTGAACCAGAGTTTGTGTCGGAACGGTTTAGTGTGTCGGTCTTGATTTCCTCTCTAGTTGCAACAAATTCTTCTTAGAGAAAGTTTTGGTTTCTTTGGATGCCTGTCACACCCGAGCCGGCGGGTTGGATCGACTTCCCGTCGGGCGGAAGTTCCGGGGCGTGATATCATGGGTGATAATTGGAATGATCAGATTGTTTACATTGCACATGATATATAAATGAGAAACTGTAAGTAAAACTAGAATTACAAAGTTAAATTACATCAGTTAAGTTCATAATTTAACAATGTAAATCTACTATCACATCATAGTTCTTCTATCTTGTATGTGCACAAGATATACAAAAATAAATCCGTAAAATGATGCTTCAAAATATGCAGGTCCAAAAATCTAGGTCATATACTGTTATCCTAGTCCAAAAGGAATAACTCCTTATATACAAAATAAATCCGTAAAATGATGCTTCAAAAATTGCAGGTCCAAAAATCTAGGTCATATACTGTTATCCTAGTCCAAAAGGAATAACTTCCTGAGTTTGTCACCTGAGAAGTCATGCAAAAATAAAGTCAACACATGGTTGGTCAAGTTCATGTAATTGTATAAGAATGAATTTGAATAACCCTTGAAATGACAACCTTAACCTCACCGTTAACCACTATACCATCCAGTTCATATGCTTATATATAGGGCATGTGTAGGGTCGAACTTACCGCCCGCCCAGCCACCGTCACCACATACCAAACCACATGATATATAGTTCCTGGTGATAATTAAGCGTTTCATCCCATACCTTTGATTTCATAGAATTTGATTCATAGCATTTGATTACCCTGAAAATGTTTACCTTGATTCCCCGAAGTGACAACTTAACCTTACCCAGCCACCGTCCCCACCACCTATGTTTACTTGCGAAAATAATTTACTTCTCAGCCCCGCGTTTGAAAACAAAAATGTTTAGAAAAGGGGCAATGAACTCACTGTGTTGCTGTGCAAATGATTTACCACAAAATGCGCTCGTTGTTTGTAGACTAAATATCTTCAGTTCCTGAGTTGTTTTAAGAGAATTCGAATACGATAAGTATACGTATTAGTCGTCGTATCTAAGGTTTGGTCTCGGTGTGCAACTAAGTGTCCTATGTACTAATGTGTTTCTAGAACTCCATCTAACTAGGTCTAACTCATTACCCTTTAGTAACCCTTATCCCATGATTAATCATTACAAATCTTTAGTTAAACCATTTCAAATTCAATACACCTTTAAATTAAACATTAAATCAAAATCATTTATTTTAATTCAAACAAGTTTATAATTTAACTTCTTTTATGAAAACATAATTAACTTTAAATAAAAGACATTTATCAAATGATGGGCTTAGGTTAAGCCCATTGGGCCCACTTCGGCCATTGCTAGTCTTTGATTTCAAATGATCACAATTCAACTCTTGAATAATACAACATAGATAATTAAATCATCTATATGAATACTCTTCCTAGAGTTTAAGTGTTAATAACGAATCAACACTCACCTTTAGGTCGTTGTTTGTTGTTCCACATGATTTGAAATAAACGCCCAAGTGTTTCAAGCAAACTAATAGGTGTTAACAACTCATGCTGAGTTGTTAGGGTGTTTTAAAGAAATCCCTTTTTTCTTTGAATGAACCATGCGCATACACAGACCATGCATGCATACTCCTTCGTTGGTCATTGGTTTTGTGCATTCGTATATTCGTTTCCCTGATTTTAAAACTACGTTTGACAGTCCTAGGTCCCACAATACAGAATTCGATAACAATTAAGTCCAAGCTTCATGGAGTCATCGAACCTATTGAATGTCATGAAGGCAGAGAACTCTTGGCTTGACCAAGGGTTTGGTAGTGACAATGATCCGACGATCCTATGAGGTTCGGCAATAGCAATGACTAGACGAACCATTAAAGTTCGGCGGCAATGAAAATGGCTCAACGAACCTTTATGGTTCGGGCAGGAGGAGGTTCGTGGTAATGGTTCGTCCAAAGGTTCGGCTAAAGCTCCAGGTTCGTCCCAAATGGTTCGTAGGTCAGAGGTTCGGTAATGGCCTCAGGTCGTAGGCCCAGCAGGTTCGAAATCAGCTAGGTTCGTCCAGCTAGGGCTCGGTCCCCTTAGAAGGTTCGGCACCCAGAGGCTTCGCCTTCCTTGGTTCGGCTGCTAGAGGAAGGTTCGGCCAAGGTAGGTTCGTGAGCCAGGAGGTTCGGCTAGCAGAGCAGGGTTCGGCTGGCAGTGCTCAGGGTTCGGCAGTCATTAGGTTTCTGTTGGTGTCATATAGGTTCGGCACCTGTATAGAGGATCGGCCGATCTGTGGCTGTAACGAACCTGTACTATCATCCTCTCTATTGATCCAAATCTGTTACAGATTAGTTCCTACAACTTCCTAGTCGTGCATATGTGTTTATCTAAGTGTTTCTAAGTGCTTAATGTGATAAAACAACAATAATCTAAAGGGTTCGTGATACACCAAAACCGAAATAAAACTAATATTTGCCTCGAAATTGAGGATAACAGCTTGAATCATTTGTACTTCTGTGATCTATGTGATGTGGTGGTCGTTTTGACACCAAGAACTTGCGATTTCGTGAGTAATGGATGAGAATCTTAGAGAGAAGGTGGAGGATGATTTTAGAGAGAGAGAAAGGGACGAAAATCTTGAATGAATGAGGTTGGTGGTGGTGGTTGTGGGGATAATTGCCTCATTAAATGTCCCAATAATACTGGTAGGTTCGGTTTCACAGCGGTTTCCGTAAAAAACATTTTTCTTCGTAGTTTTCCCGACAAAACGACTCGGTTTAAAACTAAGATTTACGAAATTATTTAGGTCGTTATTCCTAATAATTAACTAAATATCTTTCGTTTATTTTAAATTCTCAAAATTTATTAAGTTTCTGTTTAAAATCGAATCATACAGTCGTCGCGCGTATTCGTTCGAATCGTCACCCGTACGGACACGACGATAACTATACTTTTCAATATTATTTTCTAATTATCGGATATCATACGGACATTAAATTTTCAGATTTATTCATACAGGTCGTCACCTATACGAATAATCCGTCGATTTAGCATTCACGTAACAACATCCGTTTTGTTTTGTTCTGTAAGCCTCACTTACGTTTATAGATAATAAATCCTAGCAAATAATCACATGATGGTTCTGTGTTGGCAGATAAATATTGACTCATGAACCATGTTTTCTAAGTTTTGTTTCTCTGAATGATTCTGAATTCACTGTTTAAAAACACGAAATGAAAAGACATATGATATAACATGACATAAAATGAAACACGTATAGTTCGTACCTGATTACTGTTCCGGTTACTGTTTGAGATCACTGTTCGGTACGTTTTTCCGGCACTGATGTTACAATGCCGATGGTTAGATATAGAGGATGCTTGCTGATGGGTCTTTTTTGGTTATTAAGTATGCAAATCGATCTAAGTAACGGTGAGACTGGCCCCACAGGTTATTCCCTTTGTTAGTGTATGAAGTTTTGTAATGGAAAGCAATGGATTTTCTAAGGTCAGTTTCAAAGCTTGTCAGTTACATGAGTTATATATATACATTCTTTGTTAGGTTACAATTTATATATATATATATATTATTACGTGGATTAAGGACCCTAACTACCATATTTTTGGTCGTGTACAGTCGCTTTATAAATGAATTCTAATTTAATCAGGTGCGGTTTTGGAAATTAGTACTTATTAGAATATTTGCTCAGATCATTCTTTTCAGTTTATTTTAAATCAATCGCAGTCTAGCTTTATGAAATTAAATATTTGGTTATTCAAATACCTAGAATGTCGATAATTAACTTATTGTTAATTAGTCAAGACATGTAATTAAATTTGTTGGAACATTCATAATTCAAGTTTATCACGATTTCGTCTTGATTTTTAGTTTTTAATTAAAAATAATATTTCATATTTATTTACCTATTAATTGTTGCCGTTTTGACGTGTATTATAATTCTTCTACCCCTCTTAAAATTAATTTCGTCTCCAAATTACAAAGTTTACACAATAGTTTATTTTTAGGGTTTGCAGACTTATTAGTTTATTGAGCTGCTCATATGCGAAAATTTGTATACATTTTATTCAGAATTTCAGATAATTTTTTTTTGAACTTTTAATTATTGCAGACAATGTCAATAATGCAAATATAGAACAATAAACACAAATAACAAATAATCATATACGTTAAAAGTTATATTTGAAAACCTAAAATACATAATTCACATATTAACAAAATGTGTAAATAAAATTTCGGAAGTTAGATAGTCAAAATGTGGATTTTACATACTCACTGGCGAGATACATGAATAATTAAGCATATACTATTTAATGTTTACCTATTATAAAGGATGATTCAAACAATAATTAATTTATAATTATTTTAATATATAACGAGATGCTATACCCATATAATAGAAGTCCTTTATGAATTTACGCCATTGATAATGGATGCTCATATTTTTTTTTAATTAGAGAATATAAACTATGATTCCTCGAATTTTAATATCAATAGTTTTGAATATTTAGAAATTCATGATGTCTCATTTAATAACTAGAAGCACAACAAATTATGTGATGCATCATATTTCCAATCACTCGTATTACTAAAGTTTAGAATATGCTTCATCTTGACTTTAACAAGACAAATAACTCAGCAAATTTCATCTGATCCATTGGACATCCACATTAGCATAAATCGTATTCAGTCATATAAAACAACTTTCTTGCTTACGTAGTGTATAGATCAATTGTCTCTTTTATTTAAATAAATCATGAACAAGCAAAGGTTGAAGTAGTAATCCTGTGGTGTGAAATCTCATAATTTATATCTAAAGTGAGATCAACATGGCTAGATTTAACTTTATGTTCTAATTTCTAAATTGCATGAAACGTTAAAGCAAAAACAAATTTCATCTTAGTTTAGTGGTTAATTTTTCTGACGTTGTTCTTCTCTTAACTTTAGTGAAAGTGGAATCTCGTCTTCTGATATCATAATTTCAAAAATGATCCATTGTTTTAACGCTTTTTTTTTCTGCTTTCCTTCAAGCAAGCATGGGCCCTAATATTTTTATTTGTTAGCCTTCAACATAAATATTATGCCAACATGTAAATTGTAATAATTTTTTTTAAGACTTCGATTGAGTATTTAAATAAAACTTTTATCAATCATTTACACTGATGATAAGTGTTTTTTTTTTTACGTTTCAATCATGCATTTAGACCATTTGTTTAATGGCTTGAGATGTTTAATTTCTCATTTGGTATATTTTATATGTTAACGGCCTATAACATTTTGATGATAGCATATGTTAATAAACCATACTAAAAAATTGGTTGATTGTATTTCTCGTATTCTAACTTTATGTATCATGTCAATGATTGATATTTTTTTAACTACGTTGTTTCATCTATTTCATGTGTAGAGCTTCATTCACATATGAAAATTCTTCAATTGTGTGTTCTAGGTAATCCTTGACATCCTAGCTTTTCATTCTACGACACACCTAATATGTGATTCTTCGAATGCACTTACAATTACAAACCATATTCTAGATTCGTGTGATGGTTTGATCTAGTGCTCCAAGTTACTGATGAGGATCTTTGCGAGTTTTATTATTGGAAGCCTTTTTTTCCTACCTTTTCTTCTTTTTTTTTTCTTTAGGATTAAGGTAGTGACTACAACTTTAGCCTTCTCGAGATGATGTTGAAAATTTGCATCAAGAATTTTCAATAACTCCAACCAACTCTTTGAGGTATATTTAACTCTTTCAGGGTGAAGATATACTTTAACCTCTTGTGACTGGTGAAAGTCTTTCAAATCTCCTTGTAGAGTTAATGTCTCTGGATCTTCAGTGCGGAAAACGTAACACACGATAAGCTCAAAATTAAGTGTT